>JAURVB010013421.1:0-110829 GCA_033002965.1 Piper betle | reverse complement strand
AAGTTCACGCCAACTCGCTAGCGCACAATGCTCGAGCACGCTGCACCGATGTCTCGGCAGCGCTCGATCATCGCTCGTTCACGCCTCAGCATCGAACCAGCGCACTCCCGGCACTCCGTGATCCACACGTAGCGATCAACCTCGAGTCCTCGTGCTCGGTTCTCGGCACCAATGCTCGATCATGATCCGACGCCCGAGTGCCCGGTCGCCGGCACCTGTCTCGATCATCCCGAAGGTTTATTTGGTCTCCGACCTGACTCATGCTCGGCACTTCGTTACCTGCGACTATAACACTGTGTTAGCCTCAACCAGTTGTTTCACCACTCGAGTAGCCCTGTGCTACTCGTGTCGGACCCGGCATGCATGGGAACAACTGCCCAATCCCGCGCACCCGGCACGTCCTCGGACGAAGGCTGCA
Source organism: Piper betle (assembly GCA_033002965.1). NCBI lineage: Eukaryota > Viridiplantae > Streptophyta > Magnoliopsida > Piperales > Piperaceae > Piper > Piper betle. Next base: position 110,411 of record JAURVB010013421.1, on the reverse strand, counting down.
ACAGTTGGGACACTTTAACTCTATATCTTTCTCGTGCCTCAAAGAGAGACTCTCCATCAAACTGCAAAAAAGATAAAATTTCGTTACATAATTTAGCAGCTTAGAAGATGGAAAATATTTCAACAAAAATTTTTCAAATAATTCATCCCAAGTGGTTATTGAATCTAATGATGACAACCATTCTTTTGCACTTCCTATTAATGAGAATGGAAATAAGTGAAGGCAGAGAGTGTCATCAGAGACCAGGTTGCTTATACATATCACAAACCGATAAGAAATCCATGATATGCCTATTAGGATTTTCAGTAGGCAATCCACTAAATTGTCCTATAGTTTGTAACATGTTAAATAAAACTGGTTTAAGCTCGAAGTGGGTCGCATCCACCAGTGGTACAATAATACTAGGTTGTAACCCTCTTGCAAGAGGTACAACCCAATCTTGGATTGCCCTGTTGTCATCATTAGCTACTGCTACAATCGGTGGAAGTGGAGGCATTTGTTGTTGTTGTGGGTCCATGACTTCTTCTTCTATTGCTTCTTGTGCTCTTCTTCCAGCGGCACGCAAGTTTCTCAAAGTCCTTTCAATCTCTAGATCACAAGAAAACAAGGGTGACCGCACTAATCGATGCATAAACAAATGATAACAAATAAATGATAGCAAGGAAGAAGACAATGATATAGTTTATTTTTTCTTTTTCTTTTTTAAATCAGACACTAAAATCTAAAAATAAAAGAAAACACTCAAAATTCTAATCCTAAATTAACTTAGAAAATTCGATCTCCCCAGCAACGGCGCCAAAAACTTGTTCGAATAATTTTAGTGACATGCAAGTATACACGGTCAAAACAAGTAATATAATGATAAATTCGAGTATCGTTCCCACAGAGAGATGAATTTCCTTAAATTAATTAAAGAAAATCAAATTAAGAGCAAAACAAAATAATTGACTTAACTAAATCTAAATAATAACTTTAAATAAAAGGAGAAGTTAAAATGATAAAACTCGTTCTAGAGTCGAATTTCCCTTAATATGAATTTAATCTTCATCATATCTTACTCTTATCTTTTATTCTCTCGGATTGTCGATCTAGGATAATTATATGACATGGTGGCTCCCGCTCCTTCATGCTTCTATTATTTTGCCTCAATTTCTACCTCCCGGTGATAATTGATTAATCAACAAAATAATGCATTAAGATTTGCCTTACAATCGCATACGGTGTTGTGTATCTTCTGACCACAATGACAAACAAGTCAAAAGACTCGTCATATGATGAATTATCAATGACTAATCTAATTAATTTATTCCGAAATTTAATTAAACCTCATGATCTAAGAAATAGGTGATCAATCTATTCTTAGCATTTAGAACATGATAATTCAAACAATCCGATTGAATAAAAGAGTAAGAGCTTGAAATAAATTCAATTAAATCATGTTAAGTTCCATTCTTCTCTAGAACGAAATATAAGACTACTCTCATAATAAAAATAGAAAATATTATAAAGAAGAAACTAATTTTTATTATGAAAGAGAAAGAAATTACAAAAATTAAAAATATTTTCTTTTACTAAATTGCTCAGCCGAGAAAGATGAGATATGATCAACAACAAATGACCACCCTTTATATAGAAGTGGAGATACAATAATTCTGAAGAGGGTGTTTATAAATTGACATAGTCTAATTAATTATGATGCTCAGTTTCCAACTCCTCGACTCCATTGAACACCATAACTTATAGTCCATTAGGTAGGACCAAGTGTTATGATCATTAAATTCCAAAGCTTAATTTATTCATCTTTTTCTGCATTGAAACACCAGAATAAAGCATATCTAATAAAATATTAAGTAACACTAAAAAATAAAGTAAAATATCACTTAATTAATAATGTTTATATACAAAAAGTACAAAATTATATTAAAAATATAAGTAAGTATTATATATTTTAAACACTTAATAATTACCAATTTAAATCAAATTTAATTGTGCTCCCTATATATTGTTAACTATGTATATTATATTTTATTTATTTATTCATGCACTCTAGAGCTAGTGTTGCCAATGGGCCATTTTGGTTTGAGTTTTGCCCGCCCGAACATGGCCTTATATTAAATATCGAAACTAAACTTGAGTATACTTTTTTCTTTAATTTAAACACAAACCCGCTTTGAATTTGGTTGACCAAATTCAACCTAACCAACAATAAATATATTGTATATATTTATAAAAGAATACACATGATTATAAATAATTTATAATAAATTTAAAAAATGAAGCACTAATATGACCTTGGTCTTTTATCTTTTGCATTTCCTTTTTTCACAATCTGTAAAAGAAAATAAAATATAATAAAAGAATAAACAATAAAATTATGTGTGTGTGTGTGTGATAGAGAGAAAGAAATGGCTTAGAACAGATTTATAATGAACAACTTCATAATTTTTATTAACACTAACTTTTGAAAATTTCTAATTTAAGAAAATTATTAAAAAAACATTGAAGAGACATATAGCTAAGGATTGTTTAATTTATTATATTAAGTAGATAAATATAAGAATATGTACTTTACTAAAAGGGGGGTTGAAATAGGTTTAATCATGTTCACTTTAGGTTAGTTTAATTTGGTAAGCTTGAACATAGATTAGGTCAACTTTATCAAAAATTATATATATAATGCATTGTGCATAGATAAAGTATAAATTCGACCAATTTTTATATAAAAAAATTGATTTCATCCAATAGACACCAATGTCGAAAAAGAAAATGCTCTTTTATCTTGAGAAAAAATTTGATGCATGAATGAATGTTATGAAATCATACTAAATTAAGGATTTTCTTGACTATTTTCGTCAAATTAAATAGTTAGTAATTCAGTTAGTTTCATATTGCACTCATAAGACCCATTTTAACATGATAACATTAGTAAATTTGAAAGAACGTGAAAAGTAAACCACTGTAAAAAAATGTGCATTTTAATATAAATAGAATTAATCCAAACATTTGATAAGTTATTTGTTTTTTTTAAAAAGAGAGCCTAATTATTTTATTAATTATTTATTTTTACTCATAATTTACAAAGAAAAGCGAATCTCGTTTTTAGTAATTTTAGTTAGCTTCTCATAGTTAAATCTTACGCCAAATGTCTTGTCCTGTAAATCTGTTATATTAATGAAGAAAATAATGAGGAATATATGTACTAATTATTATCATATATAAAAAATTCTTCTTTTTTTATTGTGAAAAAGTTTCTTTGAAAAGGAACATGCCTGAAAAATTTTACCCTAAAAACGAATAGCAACTTGCATGAATATAAAAAAGATAAAAAGAACTTAAATATAAATGATGCTAACATGTCAATATACAATATATACTTATATTGATTTTAAGATGATTGTAAAGTAAATTTCAAACTTTCTTCCAAACTCTTTGGAAATTGTAAATTTAAAAAGAATAAAAAATATATAGGTCATAATAAATTTATATAATTAACAATTAACTAACGGCTTGATTTTTTCTTATAATTCATCACTTCGACTAAAGGTTTTGCACAAATTATGTAGTTAGTTGTGTTAATATTTATTATTTATTTTTCTTCTTTTATGGTATAAAGGTTGTTGAGAACATATGATATAAAATTATGTGTATAAACAATGACCTGATGCTCTTCTGGGGTGGCATAGTTAATTGTGCATAAACACTTGCAAAGTCACAGTACCATTTATAAAAAAATGTTATATAAAACGTAATAAATAAATAAAATACAAAATTACTTTTTATTTTTTATTGCCTAGGGAAAGTGCTATGTAAACTCTTTTGCGTCATAGCCCTCCACTTTCTATACATGATTTTTAGTTTATTAAAATCTCTTTTTTGGGAGATTTTTTTTCTGAAAATTCTGCACAAGTAGACAGCAATAAATTTTTTAAAATAAAGTTAATATCTATTACTATTGTGTATAAAACCTTTGATGTTCTTAACCAATTTATCCAAGGATTTCAGAGATATTGATTGCAACATAAAACTGTTAAAAAGAAAAAAATATTAACTTGAAACTGAGATGCAGAAACAGTTGGAAGTGAAAAAACAATTCCTATAATAGAAATAATGCCCTTTATTGTAAAAAATTCAAAATCTAAACTTTGCCAGGGTAAATAATGGCCGGCTACGTTGAACGAATTGAGGCTTTTAAACCTCAAGACTGCAAATTCTTCCCCTGAAAGAACTTTTCTGAATAAAAAAGCCAACCTATTAGAATCACTTTATTTTATCAATTAGGCATTATACATGCAAAATGAAAAATAAAAAAAATTAACATATAAAATTTCACCTACGAAAGATACGTAATTAATGATAACATTTTTTTCCCCCACCCCAAAAAGATGAATAGCCAACCGTGTGCTTAGCGGCCTGTTTCTGAAAAACAATAACAAGTCTAAAAAATTTTCTGATTATTTATATGCGTTTCATAACTTCGTTAAACAAGTAATGTGGGACTGAAATTTTGTAGTATAGGCCAAAGTTGGCCGTCCAGCTACAACGTCAAAAATCAATAGAAAACAAATAGAAAGAAGAGTTGTTACTAAACAATTAAGTCATTTGTCAGCAACGTCTCTGTGAAACTTTATTCATACATCTTTTGCCTTGCTCAACTTTCATTTCTGGACTGTATGGAGAGATAGACCTGGATAAACTAGCAAATGTAACTTCACTAAAAGGCTCATTTCTGGAAAAAATGCTTTCGTTAACTCATACATGAGAAATTGCAACTATAGAAACCAGTTCCTTAATAGGAGCTATTCCGATGCCTTCCCTTTGTATCGCTGGCTCAAGCTATCAACACGCACAGGGCTCCCATCCCCCATCTCCAGCAAGTAGCAAAGCATGGAATCAACATCATCTCCAAATATACTACGAGCCTCCATTACTTGAAAGTAGCCGAAACCCATGGAAAGAAGCATCTGCGTATTGCTGCTGAGGGCCGTTTCTTTTGTGGTCTTAACTTCATCTGACTTGGAACCATCTTCCACTTTCCCTAAAGGCATATCACGGTTTATCAGATAAGTTTAATGTTCCAAATTAACGAAAAATAAAGAAAAAAAGCATTCCCATCACCATCCTAATGCAATGCTTTCTCATTTAAACGACATAAAATCATGAAAATACAAATTGTTTAACATCACTATGCCAAAAGATGAGACAAAAATAAGATAAGGACTGAAGAATCAACATCATCATCATCATCATTGACCCTCCTAAATTATTAGATAGGCATCGGGAGAAGATTGTTAATTGAACATTTTCAAAATATCTGTCTTCCATAGCAAAAAGCTGATAATAAGAGATCCAGTTTGCCAACACACGAACACTGATAACAAAAATTTCAGTTTGCTAACACTCCGAAGTTGGCCATTTATAAAAATTAGTAAAATATGAAGTCAAATTATGAATGCAAATGACAGAATTTTCTATCAAGTCTATCAATCTTAAAATACTCAAATCAGAACTACTATCCTTAACTATCTTTGCTTACAAGGACCTGTATTCCAATAAATTCAATCTGGAGGAAAGAACTAGGATTCTAAAGACAATAATTCAGAATCAAACATGAGAAACTTCATCCTAATTAAAAGATAATTACTTGCTCCAGAGGAAGAAGGTTCAGCTCCTGAAGTGGATGAGCTCCCAAATCCAACTTGTTTTAACTTACTATCTGCAAGATATTCAGCACGAGAAGTTTCCATGACCATTCGCTCAATCTCCTTCTCAGTGAGCTCCAAATCAGAGTAGAAACGCCCCTCTGCTAGAAGTACCTGTGGTCACTAACAGCTTTTCTTAAATGATAAATATAAGTGAACATTTTACATACGTCATTCAAAATTAAACACAGATAACAAAGACTTAAATCTAAACAAGGAAATAAGCAAAACCAAAACAAACCATTACAGTCAACTTTCAGGCAACACTATGGCTCATGAAATAAGGGTAAAGTTATTCAATATAATACATAATTTCCCATGAATAAACCTTATTGATGACAATAATTGAGAAACTACTACTTAAGGAGCTAATTTTTGTCTTGAACTACACAATTTTGAGTTCTGCGCAAAAAGATTACAAACAGACAAAGCACTTGTAAACTATCAGTTAATAACAGGCAAATGATTAGTATTTTCAGCTCAATCTGATTAGGGGGCACATGCAATCCACTGTTTGGGCAAATATAAGAAAAAGACTTACATTTTCAATCTGATGGTCTTGGTGAGCATTAATGGCAGCTTTTATTTGATGTTTGTCAATGTTTTTCTGCGGAGCAAAGTAAATATAAGGGAAACAATACAGAAGTAAAAAGTCTATGTTGTCTCAGCCTATTAAGATTAAAAATATATATAAAAATCAAATAAATATAGAAAAATTCTTCCAGAGAACAATATCATTTCCTTCATGTCCTACAAAACATTCTTAAAATGTTGACAATTTTTATCACAGATGAAGGGCAATGCCTTCAAGAGTACTCCCTAAAAAACTCCCTTGCATGCCTCACCCTCAGGCCTTACTACATGATATTAAAAACAACAGGCTGGAACTCTACAGATGTGGCACAACGCATCAGGCAAGGATCCCATCCATGCTCTAGGGGCATGTTGCATGCATCACATAAAGCATGACAAAATCATGAATTACATTTCTAACTACGATTCATATTCATATGTTCTCTTCTTATATAAAATTAAAAGATTAATTCTATTTGTTCTATGTATCAAATTGCCTTTACGGTAAATTAAATCACAAAGTTGACATGGTAAAAGAAAAGGCAACATAAATATCAATCAACCAAAGAAAATAACACTTACGCCATGAAGACTACTAAATCCAAGCCCTGCCCCAATGTTTGATCGCCGAGGATCTACTAGTGAATTGTAATGATTGCCTTGGTGATGACTCAGTCTTATAGGAGGCAAAGCAGTATCATAGCGTCCTTGAGATATATTTATGGGCTCTACATAGAAGAGAGATCAATAAAATTTTGAAGTAAAAATGGATTAAATAAAGAAAAGGTCAGTCACAAAATACATACCTGTGTTGTATGAGTAGATGTGAATCGGCCGATTATACATCTCAGATAAAGCTTGGATCTCCACGTTGTTCCCGTAAACCTGTAGACAGTTTACACATCAGATGATAAGAATCAAGAATCCAATATTTCAATTGACCCATCAATCTAGAAAAATTAACATGAGCAACTTCCTATTGCCTTTTGTTTTCAAACAACAAATACAATATATTTAGAAATTGCCACCTGTAAAAGGTCTAGAGGTATGCCCTAGACTAGAATAGATCAACCTATAGTTTGGTAGCATTAAAAGAATCAAATTAAACCAATAAAGCAATAGCCAAACCTTATCTCGTTTCTTTCTCTTACAGTAAGATGTAAAACCTTCTGTTATATATTGGGAGAAGTAATCCCTCTCGCTTTCCTGAAAGTAGGTAAAAGCATGAGAAACCCCCATAATCAGAAGTGCAAAACACACACCAACTTAAAACTTAGAACAATGGCTACGAACAAACAGTATGCCACTAGCAAAAAGACAACCACAGACAAACACCAGTCACAGGAAAGAGAGCAAATAAACAAAAGAAAGGATGATTGGCAGCTCCAATCATCCTAAACTAGTCAGCTTGGAAAGTAGAAAGAAATTTTACAGTCATAAGAAGCAATAAGAAAATACCATATAGTCAATACACATCTGCCTGACAAGATCATATTCTTCACTGTCTCCATAAACCTGATCTGCAACAGCACGGAACAAACAGTTTCCATCTCCCAACATTCTCCTCACTTCTAAACCCTTTATACGTCTAATATCTGCTTCAAACTGACGTTCCTTTTCCTGAAACAATGTACATAGTAAACCTTGTCATCATATCTTCTTGCTTGTTTCCAAATTTAAATGCAGGCTTATCTAAATTCTAGATATATCTACCCATGAATTTCATCATTATAAACATTCATGGCAGGCACATGGTTTGGAGCAGTAATGTGAACTTAGGGAATAATTAATATAATAAAAATTCAATTAAAAAAATTATCATCACACTACTAACCACGCTCCTCCACACCAAATACCTTCTTTAATTAAATGAAACTACTTATCCAAAGCTAGTTCAATGAAGTTCCAAGAATATAAATGCACCAAAATTGAGCTCTAAAATCACCACATACTAGAGAAGAAATACCAGCCTTGAACAGAAGAAGACAATGATAAGGCTTGGTCACTATTTTTATTTAAAACGATAGCATAATCTATGCCCACTTACCAAAGCACTATTTTTATTTTAAAATTTGTATAACATACAACAACATATCCTAGAAGAGGAACAAATGACATTAGTTGGAATATGCATCAAGGACCATTTTTGGCAAATTCACAACCATCATGCTAACATCTATCAATATCCAACCTAAACAATTATAGGCTACAGATAATTTGCATCAGGATTGCTTATATAATTAGGGTGTTTAAATCCTGAAGACTATTTGTACAATCAAGACCACGAATTCAATTCCAGCGTGACCTGTGTTAAACAAACAACCAACTCGGAATAACTGTCCATAACTACTTTGCTACTCATGCACAGATATAATCTAATCCAATTCACAGAATACACAGCCTTGGGTTTGACAATAACCAATTGCTTGTAAAGCTCCCTGTGAAACGTAATTCATACTCAGATATCATGAATCTGTAAGTAGAAGATCTTTTTTCTTCTTCAATTTATGCATTCCAGAGTTATATACTTAGGGAATGAAAAGAAAACCAGAAAATTTGCAAGAAGGCATACCACATCATTGTATGAAGAGGGTCTAAAACAGGGAACCTGCTCATCTGCACTGTTATACCCTTCCGCCTCACTGCAAGACTTTGGAGAAGGTGGTCTAGATACAGCTGGAGAGTGACATAAAACATTAGGCGCTGCTGCTGAATTTGTGGAGCAACCAGTCCGCACAGAACTCAAACTGCCCGAACCTGTACATTTTAGAGCCATATCTGATGTTGCAGGTTTTAAAGGTGGTAGCGGAGGAGGTGGCGGAGGGTACAAGCCAGCATTGGGATTTCGCAAACCAGTATCAGATAATGCCTCATTTTCATCCAAATTAAATCTTTTGGGAGCCTGAAAACTTCTAAACTCTCCCAGTATAACCCCTGTGCCTTCATCAACACCATCACCACCGAAAAAATTTTCCCTGCATGCCAATTCTGACAAATTCCGGCTGCTCTCTGCCAAAAGAACATCGCTTTTGTGCACAGACTTATCCTCATGCTCGGAAGATGATCCCGAATTATCATGTGAACCCTTCAAATCTGATAATTCTAGCTCCTGATCTTCATCTATGGGCGTGGCCGGATTGACAGCCTGCTGCGGAGTTGACACAGAGGACGTCCCAGGAACTGAGTGGCGGTTTAGATTGGACGAAGAACCGCCACCTCCTCGCTTTACCAAAATCCGAGTCATCTTTCTTCGGAATCAAGCCAAAGTCTCCCCTCCCTCCAAGTATATAGATATACTTCCTAAAGACGAGTTGCTTTATTACGAGTTCGCACTTTGGGGGCTCGTGATTCCAAGTCCTTGCCTAAAGAATTCTTTGTAAGTATTTTGCCCTTTCAAATTCGATCTCTGCATTCTCCTACCCAATTCTCATCCAATCGCTGCCTCGCATAAACAACAAAAAATCACCCCACCTTTTTTTATTTCCCAAAAACAACTCACCAAAGAAACCCTAGACCAAGAACCCACCGTCTCGCTACTATCTCAAACCAATTCAACACCCTCGAAAACCCTAAAATTTAAAGGGCAAGCTGCAAGCTTTCCCTAATCCCAACCACCAACATCCATAATTTGCAAGCAAAAAACGAATCTTATGCAAAAGCTATAGAAGACCCTCACCTTCAGAATCTAAGAGCAAGATCAAAGAAAACAAACCAATAACATAAACATTAGAAAGATGGACTAACAAACAAAAAGAAAAAAAAGACAGCGATCTTCAAAGGGGAATCGAAGTATGAAGAGACGAACCTGGGCGATCGGAAAAGAGATCGAAAAGAATCGACCGACCGATGACTGCTCCGGGGTGCTCGTGGAAGAAGAAGTGGAGGCTGTGGAGGACGAAGAGAGACAAGAGAGATGGTGGAGGATGAAGACGGGTGTTTCGGTCTCGGGCTTTTATGACCGATCATGTTTACCTGGTAACGGGCAGGTTGGTTTGGTCAGATGAGAGATGGGCATGATTTCACAGGGTTCGAAAATGTTTTTTTTACCCTAACCACTTGTTAATATTTCAATGGTTAAAAGATGTATGATTATTCGTTAAGTCATATTTGTCAAAATTTAATTTTGTCAATAATCAGATATGATAATGATATTTGTAATAACATTTCCGGCTTTTAATGTCAAATTTTCACATGTTCAAAATACATAAAGTAAGGGAATTTAATTATGTCTTTGCATAAATTTTTTGAAATTTCTTTTTTTAAATATTTATATTATTTTTTAAAGTGTTTCATTTAAATGTTCGAAAGACACACACCCATAAAAAATATAAAATAAAATAATTTATCAATCTTTATAAAATAATATTTTTATTATTAAAATCAAGATTCTTCACCCCCTAGGAATACTATCTATTCATAATAAGTTTATACTAATTGAAGAGTAATTAAAATTTTTTATTTCCCGGATATTTGTTGCAGTAAAAAATTTAGATAAAATTTTTAAATAATATTATAAAATCTTTTGGACACAATATGTAAAGTGTTGGAGCTCGTAGCATAATCTTTGACCATTATAATTATTGAGATAATTTTATTCAAACGTTTTAAAAGATAAAAAGGATTAATTTTTTTCTGTATTTTTGTAGTTTTTATAATTTTACGAATGATTTTAAAAAGTGTTGCTATCGTTTTGTATTTTATCGATATTTAACCAAACTAATTTTTAATTATTATTATTATTATGATTTTATACCTTATTATTTTAATAAAAAGACTCAAGACAACACAATCAAACAGACAAACACCCTATTTAAGTATATAAGTATATAAATACATGAAAAAATAACTGCAAGTCAATAATTCAAAAGGAGCTGTTCTTCATACCCTGATAATAACTAAGCAATTGGGTTTCGGACGTGGCCAGTTAGCCGGGAACATTTGGAGAAAAACTGGTTCGTGAGTCATGACTCATAGAAGGCCAATGTCGACATTTCATCTCAAACTGTGGGCCCCAAGACCACACCAACCTTTTTTCCGTAATTTACAGACAAGGACTTCTAGTATCGTGTTCTAGACAAACATCCTTCCATGTTCTTCTTGTCTCCCTGGTCTGGAACTCGGAGTGAAGAAGCTCTGTTGACTAGCTGCGTCGGCCGTTGCGTCGCTCCTCCGACATGGCGATGACGTTTGGAGGTATAAAAATCCTGGATTTACTGTTTCCTTTTTCATGTATTCGGTTTCCGTGGGCAAGGTATCCTGTTGTGCGGTCATCGTGAAGATTGAAGATGAAGATTTTTTAGTTCCCATATAATCATTCTTATATACTGGCTTTTAGTTCTTAGTTTTGAGCATTTTTGTTTTTTAATATTTTAATTTTAATATGTGTCGTCTGTTCGGTTATTGCGATTAACTTGGCTTTGGTACCTTTTTCGATTTGGTAATTGGATGAAAATTATGCCTATGATATCGGCACTAGACGTAGTTTGGTGATTTCTTATGAATTTGTTGTTTATGACTGCATGTTTTTATTCTACGTGGTGCTTGTTTCCTTTAATTCTGACTTTTTTTGGGTTACTGTCGCCTGTGGGTTTGGCATTCTTCATCATCTGTTGATCACCCAAAAGTGTAAGTTTAACTAACCTTTTCAGTAAGTCTAACCGGTTTTTTTATGGGAAGCTATTAATTATTTGTTCTCTTATGCAGGCTTGCTGGACTTGCTTTCATGTTTTCTGCCAGCATTCTTTTGCAGATCATGGTAACTTTTCCTCGCAGGATTGGTCATATAGAATTTTTAATAACATAAAGATGCATAGCTATCATGGAAATTTAATTTTTTGTAGCGATTGGCAATTTTTGAGTGCATTATTTTAAATTGAACTGCTTTCCTGTATTTATATATCAAATTGCACAATTAAATTCAATTCACTCGCTGGCTATTTACTAGTACATTGTAAATAAGATGATGACCAAGGAGTTATCAATGTTTCTCTCTTTAAATCTGAGCTATATTTAGCATTTCTGAGTTGCTGGTTTTTCATTTTGATTCAATCATAAACATATTGGCAACTTGTGCTTATTATCCTTCATTTCAATTTTGGTTATTTAACCCATCATTCCTATTATATCTTCACTGGGAGTTATAAGAGTTTCCTTAGATAAAACAAGTTATAAGGGATCATATTTACTGCCATTAAATTAAGGATCATCAGCCATGGAAATTCCGAGGTTGTTCTGGCACCTGCACACGTGTCTTTAATTGCCAATTGTCAAAGTTAAATTTGTCCACCTGATAAGAGGAAGAAAGTATGTACAATTGCAAAGTGCATTGTTGCCTTTAAAAGAAGAAATTATCTGAAGGTAGTTTTGTGCTTGGTATCTGTGAACCTTATATTTCCTGAAAATGTCTGCCTTTTGTTGACCTAATTATTATTGAGTGCTTTTTTCATTTTGACTCGCCTTGTGTACATAAATTCAGATACGTTTGTTCCTTTCAAATACCTGTACTTTAATGCTTCTATTTCATCGTGAAGACATTAGGAAGACTAATTAGTTCATCGGGTGTAATATAGTATCTAACTTGATCTGCTGTATTGACAGGCTTGTGCTCTTTATGGTAATTGGTGGCCCATGCTCTCAGGTAATTAAAGGCTTAAAGATAGTTAAATATGCAGGTGGTTGGATGAATTTTGTGATCTAAATATTGCTTTTTACTCTTGTTGTAGCTCTTATGTACATTTTGGTGCCAATGCCCTGTTTATTCTTTGGAGATGGTACAACTCGATTCCTGACCTCGAGGGATGGTGGGGGTGAGTTTTTAAATTGCAATTTCACATTATTACCATATGTTTTGTTTAGGTTTTCCTTAACTGATTATACCTGTTCAATGAAAATTTTTTGCATGTTTATTTTTATTTTTTACATGGTGAATGAGCACGTTATTCCTGTAAGTGTTGTATTTATTGCAGACAGGACAAAACTATCCTGCCTCTCTCTTTTTTTCAAAAACTAATACCCTACTTAATCCAACAACTTCTTATGTTAACTCCCTTTGCAAACTATTCGTCCTCCTTTGACTTGTCTCATGCCTCATCATCAGTCATCCTGATGGGGACAGGTAGGGTTGCTAATTGAGTGAGCCAGCTCGTGAGCATTTAGCGTTCGGCTCGGCTTGACTCGACTCGAAACTCGATATTTAAATGCTCGAGCTCGAACTCGAATCTTACGAGCCAAGCTTGAGCAAGGTCGTGTTCGACTCGACTCGACTTGGTTATAACTCGAACTCGACTCGAATTCGACTCGTAGCTCGACTCGAACTCGACTCGATAAAATAATATAATAATATAGTTTTATATTATATTATATTATATTTATTTATTTATATATAATAACAAAGAACTGAGATAGTTGAGATGGTAAGTATTCAAGTTGGTGACCTTAAGGTTGTGGGTTTAATCCACATTGAGTGCACTTTTTTTCAAGTGAGGGACTTTTGACTTATAATCGAGCCGGTTTCGAGCTCACGAACGAGCCGGGTTCGAGCTCGAAAAATTAAACAGTTTAAGTGTATTCGAGCACGAGTCGAGCTCGAACACATAAAAGATATTCGAGTCGAACTTGAGCATATATGGTCAAAACTCGTTCGATCTCGAGTCGAGTTCGAACGAGTTTCGAACTATTCGAGCCGAGTTCGAACACAAATCGAGCTCGGCTTGCTCGCTCAATTAGCACCCCTAGGGCCAGGAAATGGATGCGGGATTGAGGATAGCAAAGAGGGTAGGAAGTAAGAGTAACTCAACAAATTGGAAGGCTAGAGGAGGAGATAGAATTGACAATTCACGAAGAATTTTGGGAGGTTAGGAGATAAAATATGGAATCCACCAAAGCTTCATATTTTCATTCACTAAAATCTAACTACTATTATGGAAGACTCATTTATATAGCCTAATAAAATACCTAATAAAAATGACGAAAAATACAAGAAAAAACCTTCTAAAATATGAAAATTGCATATAACTCCCTAAACATCATCAAACTAATAAAATAGAAAATCATTTATTTAAATAGCCATAATAAAACTCGGATTTGTCCTATATCACATCCTTCAAACTTGCTCTTGCCTCTCTCATCCCCTCATCTATATCACTAACCATGACTTCCTCTTTGCCAACCATCCCCATCTCCAAAATTGATGATAAGATATTTCTCAAGTAATTTTATGATTTGATAGAAAAGATCAGGTGCTAGGCGATGTTTACTTAATTTTCAAGGAAATTTTTGTGAAGGTTGGTAGTTTAATATTTGTGATGAATGTTTTGCTTTGGTTTAGATTAACATGCTAGAGCAAGGAGACTCACCAAGTACATTTATTCTTATAGGTTTGATGGTAAAACACTTAGTTGTGAGTCTATCTAATCAAATGAGACGGTTTAGTATATTGAAGGAAGGAGGATGTAAAGCGACAATTAAGAGGAAGTGGTCGTCAAGGTCGGATAAGAGGGGTGAGGAAGACAATTAGTCTGCAGCATGAGGGAGAGGCCTGTGGCCACTGTAGAAAAATTTAAGAAGGGTGATAATAAGATGATGGAGTGAGAGGCCAGTGACCACAATGGAAGATGTGAGAAGGGTGATAGTTAGATGGTTGACTGAGAGGCCAGTGGCCTCAATGATGGCATGATTGTGGATAGGAGGAAGCAGTGGTTGGAAGGATTTGGAGGGAACGCTTTTGAAGGAAAAGTAGGAGTTTAAAAATGCTAAGGGAATCAGTTGTGTTCAAATTGTTCATTGGAAAGAGTGAAACTAGTATAATTTTGTTGCTCTTTGGTTTACAAGCAGGAATATTTCTTACCATCTTTTGTCTATTCTGCCTTGTGTTTCAGCTGGATCGATGGAGCAAAGTTCCTGACTGGTGCTTCTGCTGTTGGGAGCGTTGCCATTCCTGCTATATTGAAGCATGCCCAATTGATAGAAACGGGGGCAATGCTCATCGAGTTCACGTCGTTCGTTATTCTCGTCTGCACAGTTTTGTGTTTCCACCGTGCCAGCCTTGAAGATGATTGGTGACAAGGAAGTCTTTGCTTTGCTTGCTTCTTGTTATTAAATTCTATATATGCCTTCTGTGATGTAATAGAGGTCAGGTATTGGTCGCCTTCTTCTATATGTTAAAATTCGAAGCTACTGACCAAACAAAATAACAGCTTAACCTGTGATATAATTACTGAGTAAAATTATTGTTCTTTTCTCTGAGTGCACGAATAGACAAACTGATCAGATGTGTGGCCTGTGGGTTTATGCTTTTCCGGAGTGATCTGACTGATCGCAAAATTGAAGCACGAACTCTGTGAACTGATCAACTGCTGTGCATAACCTTTGTTATCTCTTGGATCATCTTTTTTAACTTTTTAACTTTTACTTGCTGCGGATGTGTTTCTGCGGTGTCATCATGTAATCAGGCAAGACCAATTTTTTAAACATACATTTTATCCGTAATTGGCGGTATCATAAATGTTGTACCATTTCCCCCATGTCTCGTTCAATTTGAACGAGTTAAATTTTAAATTTACTAACGAGTTGCACGAATAAGCTTATATATAATATATAATTACCCGAAGGATGGATACAGGTTCTTTTCAAGTAGATATTAAGTGTAGCCATGTCTAATGCAACCGTCACCAGCTATATATTACACCTTAATTTATGTATAAGGTGTCTCCAGAGAGAAACCAACTATATAATATATTGCTAGAAGACCGCACTTTCCCTAGCACAGACAACTGCTGATCCCTTAGCACAAACAATTTCTCGTACCAGCTTGATGAAATTACGGTATCCCAATTATTGGAAAGAAGGGGACGTAGTAACTGGTTGGAGCCAAGCCCCATTCGTGCGGCACAGGAAGATCGATGGTTTTAGAGGATTTGAACTGAAATCGATCCTTTGGCAGAGGGCACTTGGAGGAGAAGGTGAGAGGAGTGTCGATTGTGAATGAATTTGCGTCTTTGGTCTTGACAACCTTGGAAATGAGCGCTTTCTTTGATGCACAGAGCAGCTTGGTCCCGCCTAGAAGCATGGCAAAGCAGTTAGGGGAAGCGCCCTTTGGAACCTCGGTCTCAAAGTAGCCATCATCGTCCGTGCAAGCATAACTTGGTTTCTCTCGGCCACACTTGACTCCAACTCGAACTCCTGCGGTTTGCGTTGTAACATCAAGAGAACTAATCAAATCAAA
Source organism: Piper betle (assembly GCA_033002965.1). Classification (NCBI taxonomy): domain Eukaryota; kingdom Viridiplantae; phylum Streptophyta; class Magnoliopsida; order Piperales; family Piperaceae; genus Piper; species Piper betle. Next base: position 93,917 of record JAURVB010013421.1, on the reverse strand, counting down.
TTCAAAGAGCAACATTCTAAATATATATGGTGCATGCAACCTAAGAAAAAATGAAACATGAACGATTGTCGATAGCTATGCTATGGTGGGTACGAAGAAAAGAAACCAGAGAGGTCATGGTAGGTGCAGTCGACACAGGAGACGGTGCCCTTCACCACACCGCAAGTGGAGAGCTGAACCAGTGAGAGGAAGAAGGAAAGCAGAAAAATATTTTTAACTCCAAGAAGAGCAGCCATATTGTGAGTACACTCTTTGCATGAGCAACATAAGATATAAATAGAGCAGCTGCCAGCTTCAACTTTGCACAATAAGTTGTCATATCTTTGCATAACAAATGCAAAACCACCCATGTTATAGGCTACATTTATCTGTAAGTAATCTAAAACCAGAATATATATCAATGTATATTAATTTCCGACTTCAGAGAAGTAGCGCTAGAAGTGAATGAAAGAGTTAAGAGGCCGTGCAGGTAGCTAGAGAGGCCTCTGCTGAGACTGCGGCCAATGTAAACATGCAATAATGTTCTCTTAAATGGGTTGGAAGAAGACATTCATTGTGGCCAGAAATCCAGTTTCCTGAGAAGGGGACTACAGTCAGTCTGATCGAGCAAGTAAGCGGCCATGATCAGTTGTGCCATGTATACCATTTACTTCCTGGCTCCACTGCTACAGTAATTCATAAAAACTGGCCGTGCAATCATGCAGCGAATACTGGATATGCTTCTTCTTCTTTTACGATTTGCTAAAACTTACAAGCTTTGATTTCAGAGAAATCACCATTCACTTTATTATTGTGGACCATCTTTTAAGCCCCGGCGCACTGCCGCTGGATGTTATGGCGCCGCAAAATTGGAACCAACTTAATCGAAATTATTTGGCATTTGACGGTTGGCTTTTATAACTGAAATTGATCCATTTTTTCTCAAAACTGAACCTCCTAAATCCATCCTCATTTATATTATATATATATTCGATAAAATAGGGTTAAATTTTGATTAATTAATTAAAAAATCCTATTTTTTATAACTAAAAATATAATGAGGATGGATTTTAATTGCAGTATCATTTCAAAAGTGTTTCTATCAAAAGAACAAGTTCTTTGCCCATTAGGAGTATTGGCTCATTCATCCAACACTCAAGAAAAAACATACAAGATGGTGATCTATTGATGAACGCTAGGAAAAAAACTCGATGACTAAAAAAGCTTAAACTTTAGTCCAAAAAGATTACATTTTATTTTTAAAATCTAAAGACGAGTTTATGAAATAATTACATTTTGTTTTTTAGAAGGGAAGAAGACTTTGTATAATGGGTGATAGGAAGATGAAAGATTGAAAGAGAAGATAATGAAGGTAAGTAAAGAAATTAGGAGCCTTGGATGATAAATCGAGGAGGGCTATGATTAAAGTAGGAATTTTTTATTATATGGAATAAGAACGATTTATATATATTATATTGGTTATTTCGCGCCGGGCGCAGAAAATTTTCTTTGCGCCCTGCATGTCTGGGTTGTCCGATTACAAGGACGGCTCAAATTTACTTCCTTTAAAATATGATCTAAGTCGTCCTTGTAATCGAACGACCCCGACAATGGGGGCGCAGAATAACTTTCTTAATATATATATATTATAAAAGTTATTTTGCACCCCTTAATATCGGGGCCATCCGATTATAAAGACGGCCAAGATCACATTTTAAAGGAAACTAATTTAGGTCATCCTTGTAATCGGACGGCGCAGACGAACAGGGCGTAAATGCGGAATAACTAATATATATATATATATATATATATATATATATATATATTATCTAATACCAAAGAGTAACATCTTTTAGAAGACGAGGTGGACGGTCATACTAATAGTATGTCCGACTAAAGTAAATCAAAGTGCAAAAAATAGTAGAATAAAACTTCATTAAAAAAAGTCAGGTGTAAAAATAAATTGGTATAGAAGGATAATATACGGTAACAAATAATAAATATATATAATATAAAATATAATTATTTATAACGAAATTAAATACTTTTAAAATTTTATAACTTTCACATCTATTTTTATTAATAAAAAGTAAAAGTAAAAGTCTAGCCCAGACAAAAAAATGTATCAAATCTTTAATTAAATTATATATTTAAAATTAAAATCTATTTTTAAGATATAATAATATCATTATCTATTTCATTACTGAGCATAAGAGTCATGTTAGAGTTTATTTATATTTATTAAGTGCGTACTTTGGCTAGTTTTTTTTTATCGGTAAAAAAAATTGCAAACTGGCAGCAACGTATGGGTGGAGGACACCATACATGATCCAAATCCAACTACTATCTGAAGACTGAGGTGGAAAGGATACAGGAAGCAAAGCAGAGAGCTCCTCCTCTTGGGGTTCCATGGCTGCCGTCGCTTCTACCAACTTCATTTACCTCTCATGCGCTCCACTAGAACCTTTTCTGCACATCACCTCCTCCCAATTATGCGTCAAGTTCACCACATTTTTGAGCTCTAACCATTGTTATGCTAGTACGTCAATTCGCAACATCAATCAGCGTGGGACTCCTCGTTGTTGGACACCACTCACCTGCAGGGCCTCACCTCGAAGTGCTGGGTTGGATTATGGTGAGGGAGTCTCCCTTGGAACTATGAAATTGCCACTGGATACTGACATCACGATGTTCAAGCAGCTGCTTTTCCTGGTATTGCACTTGTCTTGTTCATATTGGTATTCCAAACTCCTGTAGTTGGTGAATGATCTTTTGTGGGTTTTGTGGCAGTGGGCAAACAGTCTATGCCAGGGTGCAAACTTGCCACTTCCAGTCCCTTTGAAGGCAACTCTTCACTTTCCTGTAGTTATTTTTTTGAACTTGAAAGAAAGACCCGTAATCTAATTGGATAGAATTGGTCGACTGCTTTGATTGTTTAGGTGGACAAGGTAGAAGGAGGGGTCAGATTGGGATTTATCAAACTGGGAAAAGAAGGGCAGGTGGAGGTTTGTGTATACATTGACTGTCTGGTTTCCCCTGCCATGGGAGGTTCGGGGCCTATCTTCAGAGCTATCAGAAATGGACCCATGAAAGACAAGCCTCCTCCTGGGGAACCAAGGATCATGAGAAGTCTCCTTGCGGCCTTGCAGAAATCCGTGGAGATAGCAAAGATTTGAATGTATACATTACACTAGTCCATACTCCATAGCTTTTCTGGGATAAACGCGGTTTTCCTACCCACCATTTCTTGTCTTCTTCATTCGAAATTTTAATCCATGGTAATTGATACTTTTCAAAGTAAAAAATAGTTACCGGTATCCCACATCAAAGTGACGATGTCTCCTTGCTTCAAACCATTGTCCCTTTGTGCACCGTTCTTGCATTTGGTTCCATTTCTATAGATCAGAGTGACAGTTTTACACCTTTCGAAAAAGAGAAAAAGAGTGACAGTTTTACGTGCTATTTCCATCATAAGGTATTAGTATTACTAGCTATTAGCCTTTGCATTTATCGCATCTTACCAAGTAATAGATCTTTGCAAAGTTCAGTTTTCTCGTCGATGGTTGGATATGCAAGCCGGTGCAGATTCGAAAAGACGGTTAGACTCGTTCATAGATGTGTGAGCATTTTGGCTTTGAGGAATTTGTTTTTGTGCATGTAACTATGTTTAATAAACAAGGTGACAAACCCATAGAAATCTCCGAATCAAATCCAAAGAGTAGTCGCTTCCTCAACCTCGGTTGCATCAAGTGCTAGAACAAAGCCTCTTCATGTCCACACGCTAAAAACAATTAGCAGAAGCAAATGCATGACATTTCCAAGGATCTTGTCGGATCAAACAATATTGGACATTCGTTGACTTAGATTTCCTTGTCCGATCATTATCAAACACCATCAAAGATGCCCATGTCTTCTTTCTCTTTATTTGGTACATTACAGGCTTATATATTGTGCATACAATCTTCATGGCCACGCATGAGTGACCTTGGGCTTGGGGGAGAGGAGATGGATGGAGATGGCTATGATGTTGTTGTGGTTGGATCAGGCTATGGTGGTTCTGTTGCTGCTTGCAGGATGGCCATGGATGGTATCAACGTCTGCCTGGTGGAGAGAGGCCGAAGATGGGAGGCTAAACACTTCCCCACCAACAGCTTTCAAATGGTCTCTGCTGTTAGGATGGACTTCACAGAAAGGGGAGTAAGTTTTGGCAAGAAAGATGCTCTGTTTCAGGTGACAATATGATGCATTCCTTCAATCTCTTCAACCATAAAAACTTCATAATTTCATTGAATCATATATTTATTTGCAATGATACAGATTTATGTAGACGAAGATTCACTAGCAGGTGCTGTCTGCGGCTTGGGTGGAGGATCACTGGTTAATGCAGGAGTGATGGCGTCTACACCTATTCGAGCGAGAAGGCACCCAAAATGGCCAAAAGAATGGGACAAGGACTGGGCAAGATGTGAAGCATCGGCTATGGCGATGCTGAGGCCAGAGAATGTTCCTGTGGAGTTCTCCAATGTCAGAGTCATGAACGAAGTAGCATCAGAAATTGAAGATGGTGGCCGTGATCCTCTCAAGTTGACTGTAAACTTTGGTGATGGAGAAGGCAAAACAACAAATGATTCACAGAAGCTGGGAAGGTGTTTGGCTTGCGGGAATTGCATGTCTGGTTGCTCCTACAATGCAAAGAGGTCTCTTGACAAAAGCTACTTGGACGTGGCGATCAAGGCATGCTTGTAGACACTCTCTTCTAATTGCTATCAACTAGATATGGATTGGTTATATGGAATGACCGTTTGCTATGCCTATTCAGGGTGGATGCGGAGTGAGAACTGGATGCCAAGTGAAATACGTAGTGAAAAACCCAGATGGAGAGTTTGAAGAAACAACCAACAAGAGTAGGGGGAGAAGGTGGAGAGTTTATCTGGACAACTTCGAGTATATCACAACTGATTTTGTTGTTCTTTCAGGTATATATAGCGCAGCTGGTTAACTTTCTATCGTTACAAGGATGAAATACGAATGATCACCAAAGTTTTTGTGTATGCAGCTGGTGTTCTAGGCACGGCCGAGATCCTTTTCCAATCGGAGAGAAGAGGTCTTAGGTTCTCAGAGAAGCTTGGCCATGGTTTCAGTTGCAATGGTAACAATGTGGCCTATGTCACAGGATGCCGAGCGCCACTCAATGTTTATGGACTTAACCAAAAGCACTTGCCCAGTATTCCCTTTCAAGATCGACCTGGCCCTGCAATCACTTCTTCGTTCACCTCATCTCTAGGCTTCACAATTCAGGTGAACAAAATCCTCTCATTATTTTGATGTTTGAAAAATGTATAATTTTGGGCCTTAAGTGGAGGGTGTACATAATTTTACAGAGTGCGGTGGTTCCAGTTGCTTATCCTTGCTTCCTATTCAAAGGCATTACCACCTACCGATGGCCCTCAAGATACTCGTTCTTGCGAGGCATGATTCAGAGGATGAAACATTTGATGGGGATAGAATCATCGCAAGGAATGGTGTTCAATGCAATGGGGCGTGATGAGTGTGACGGTAGAATTACGCTGGACAAGAAAACAGACAAGATAAGGTTCACACCCCCTCGGGATCCATTGCTTCACCGCAAGATTGATGTATTTCAGAAGCTCACCAAGAGATTGGGAGGTGTTCTGTTCCTGCCAAGATTCCGAAGCACCTCGGTTCATCTCTTGGGAGGGTGCAGTGCTGCTTCTGATCCTTTCAACGGAGTTTGCAATTCCAATGGTCAGGTATTTTATCCTAGCGCCAGTGATTCTCCTCATTCAATCCACCATGGCCTTTATGTTTGTGATGCCTCGCTGATCCCTTGCTCAGTCGGTATCAACCCTTGCCTCACCATTGCCACCGTAGCAGAACATGTCTGTAGAAACCTGGTGCAAGAAGTCGTCAGCTATAAAAGATCAAAGCCCTTCAACGATGAAGTTCGTATTGTAACACCAGTAACTTGCTCGAACCAAGAAGGTGATGAATTTTTAGACCAACTGATCGATTCTGAACCTGTAATTCCCAATCAAATATTGAAATTCCCTGTTGAAGCCCAAAGTGAAAGCATGAGAACTTGCTTGGATGACCGTGGTGCAGAATTTGCAGATAAAATGGTTGATTCTCAAGAGCCTTCCTTTAGAAGTTCAGATAGTGATCTGAAGCCTCCTATTAAAATAGTACCTAGCATAATGTCCGATCAAATAGTTACTGTAACAGAGATACTAAGAGGCTATGTTGGGGGAATGCCATGTAAAGCTCATCTGGTATTGAAAATGAAGTTAAGAGAGCAGAGAGTTATCAATGATGTGGATGCAAGTGGGGGTTTCACTCCTTCAAGGGAAGGTTGGAGGCCTTGTAATGCTTCGAAGTGTAGATAAGGATAAAATGTATATTATTGAAGGAAAGGTAGATATGTGCAGCACAGACAGGAGAGCACCATATACACAGTTCATGGATTATCATCTCCAACTAGCCTCAGCTTCTGGATCAAGGTAAACTTCTATTCAATTTGCATGCAAATTATTCAAGTGCTGTCAATTTATTATTTTTTAACACTTACCTAGAATTTCATCTAACAAAGTTCTTCTAATGTCTCTTACATTACAAAATCTATTTAAATCTGTGATCCACTTGAAAAGATATAACAAAGTTTTAATAATCGGATGTCTAAATGCCACCTTCCTCTATCCGAACTTGAAACCGACAATGTGAAATATACATGGGTGGAGATTTTCTTTGACAAAAACTTTTTCGGCTGGAGAAACTGAAGAACGTTTTTGCTGAATGCAGATATGTTTTGAAGGGAAGAAAGATCATGAATCCGTATCTCATGGGACTGTACTGTTGGAGAGAATCTACAACTTTACATGTCACTTTTAAAGCAGTTCCTTCAAAAGACCAGTTTGATGAACCAAAACAGGACATTGACCTCAAGGGAGAGCTTTATCTGTCTCCCTTTGAACTACTGAGGAGCTTGACGAGAATCAAAGGGACTAGTGGATGGAAGTTTGTGCTTTCACTCCTTGGATGTTTGCTGACAACCTATATTTTACAAATTCCCAGATCCGTCCATAGAACATTTGATGATCTTGATATGATCAATAGATACTACCCAACTTGTATTCTTCACGAGTTGAAAACTGGTAAGATATCACTTTGTTCTAAACCTCTTCTGAAAATGTTTCATACTCGTGATCTTTTTTCTTTCATGCTCCCAATGCAGAAGATGGAGCCATAATTAGTTGCAAACAATGGAAATCCAATCAAAACAAGAGGAATTTGGATGGCCAAAATCATGCATATCCTGTTCTACTGCTTAATGGGCACTCTACAGACAGCTTCTGCTTGCCAACTGAACCTCATGATTTGGTAAGAACGCTAATTGCAGAGGGTTGTGAGGTCTGGCTGCTACAACCAAGGCTACATCCACTTCATGCTTCACTCAACTTTACAATAGATGACGTTGGGAAGTATGATATCCCAGCAGGTAAAAACGCATTACCCAAATCCCCATAGTAGAACACTATTACAAATTGATCAACTAAGTAGCTTCAATCTTGAAATTTTGCAGCAATGAGAAAGATCCAGCAGTTGAATGGACAATCAAGCAGAGTGCATATTGTAGCTCACTGTGTGGGAGGATTAGCAGCACATATAGCCCTCATGGGTGGTCATGTGTCCTCCACCCAAGTAGCTTCCTTGTCTTGTACAAACTCTTCCATGTTCTTCAAACTCACCCCATATTCCTTGCTTAAAATGAAGCTTCCTCTGATACCAGTAAGTCACTAATTAAGCTCCTCTATCAATGCCTGATTTATTCTTGATTTATAGCAACTTACCAATTAACACTGTTCTCCAACACACATGATATGTACAGATTGCCATAAAAATAATGGGAAAGAACACCATCCTACCCATGTTAGAGAACACCAAGATCAGCAGCCACTGGCGCCATCGACTCGTCAAAACATTAGTCAGACTGATCCCACGGTACGAGAGGTGCACCTGCGACGAATGCGAGGTCTTCTCCGGCATCTTTGGCAACACATTTTGGCACACCAACATCAGCAACAAGTTGCACCACTGGCTCAACAAGGTGCACATGACAAAGTTGCCATTGTCAACCTTCCACCAGCTGAGAAAAATATGTCTCTCGGGTTGCATTGTGGATTCCAACGGCAACAACTCTTATTTGATCCATCCAGAGAGGATGGCAGAGCACACTTTGTATGTATCAGGGGGAGGAGCTTGTTGGTGACCCCAGAGACCTCATTTTTGGCTCACCAATATGTGAAACTGCACCAGCCTGGTCTGATTCACAAAAGAGTGGTGGTGGAGGGATTTGGGCACTCTGATCTTTTGATGGGGAGGAGTCCTATGGGAAGGTGTTCCCTCACATACTATCTCATATTAGAGATGCAGAGGAGCATGGTGACAGGAGCAAGGTGGTCATGGAGAACACTTTGGGGGATAGCGAGGCCTTGAGTTGGGCTAAATATGAAGATGAATATCACATCATTGGCTATTGCCACTCTTGGGCATTGATTATAATATTTATTGTTTTTGTTTTTTATTATTATTAAAAAAAGATGTTGAGCGACTACAACGGACAGTTTGGCCGAGTGGTCTAAGGCGCCAGATTTAGGCTCTGGTCCGAAAGGGCGTGGGTTCAAATCCCACAGCTGTCAAATTTGTTTTATTTTTTTTCCCTGAAATTTGGTTGATTGTGTCTTAGCACCAAATATATATATATATATATATATATATATATATATATATAGTATTGACATTATTATTATTGTGTAAAATGATCTATCTGGACAAATCAATTTTGTGTATAGATTAATGTTTTAAGTGTTTTCCCCTATTTATAAATCTAAAAAATGGGCGGACGAGATTGATGAACATTACTATATAAAATCTCTGTCAAAAAATTACTAATTGCCCGATACATCGCATAATTTGTCTTTTGTACATTATTGGAAATACTATTTGATGAAATCAAATTTTGAACAAATGAATAAGAACTGCACCAAATTCATCTGCACATTCCATGAATATGGACAAACTCTTTCCTTTTTTTATTTTCAAAGTGACAAACTCTTTGCTTTGGAAAAAAAAGCAAATGAAATGTTTGTCAATGACAAAATGGACTCTTAACAGTTCTCTATTGATCATATAATTAACTCTACAATGTTCTTCGGATCAAGTTCTTGGTTCTATAATGTATACTCACGGCACAATAATGGGATCATCTACTATTTTTCGGGTACAACCTTTTCCAAAAGCACATCCAGTACAGCCACATTACACTGGCAGTCAACGCTTATATGTTCAATCCAGCATAACCAACATCATGAAAATTCTAAATAGCATAGTGCTAGGCTAATATAGGTCAACATAATATTCTCAAAACTTACACCGCATGCTGCATCAGGTTCAACACTAATGAAAAGTATCATATTCTTTGGGCAACCATCTTAAGTAACAAATAACACAGTACCACAAGGTCGCACACTAACTAGGCAGAAAAAAAAACTAAAATAGAGAGGTTCCCTTGCCCTTCTTGTCTCCCCCAATTTCAAAATGCTTGCACCACTGCAATAACCACAAAGTGATACTTCAGAGCATGCAATACTATCACAAGAATTGTTGAATCAGTCAAGCAAAAAAGCTTTAGCAAGACTTGTGAATACACATCATCAGATTAGTAAGAGCTGGAATCAGATAGATGAGCTGGCATAATCTAAATGGTGCATTCTTAATATAAGTCATTCACAGGTATACCACAAAACGAGTAAATGAAAAGCTCCACGAAAGGCCTAGATCACCTTGATAGGATGCTCAGATACATGCTTGCAGCTCTGGCATTGCAACCTTAGGATAATTTTCTTGCTTGTCTTTGCCTTCAATGCATTGCATTTAAGTGTCGTTAGTAATTGTCTGAAGTTGGGAACAACTTGGTGTAAAATGATGATGCAGAAAAAAGCTAACCTTCTTGTGGAAGACAGGCTTGGTTTGCCCTCCATACCCTGACTACTTTCGATCATAACGCCTCTTTCCTCGAGCAGAGAGACTAACTTTGCCCTTCTTGTACTGGGTAACCTTGTGGAGTGTATGCTTCTTGGTCTTAGGAACATTCACCTATTTTACACATTTCATAATCAAGCAAACATACAGTTAGATCTCGCAAGTACAAATACCATAAAGGCAAGCAAACACACATGAAAAACTAATTAGCGGTACTCTTCTTCTTCGGGGAGCATGGTTTCCAAACTGGGATCCAGGTGATTACAAATGGAGAAGAACAAGGAAAGACTTAGTTATACTACAATTTTAAGGGAAACCCCAAACCCCAAACCCCAAACCCCAAACCCCAAACCAAAATCAATTAAGTCCTAACTATTAAGACACTGGAAAGAAAAATGATGCTCAAATGCAAAACCCAATTCAAGATATGGCTTGGTGAGTGCCCATTGTCCAACACATCCATAGACTGTTTTAGCAGCTATAAGCCAGCATAATCAAATAAATAAATGGTTCACAAGAATCTACAAAAAAATCCACCGAATCTTCCATTATATATTATCTTGAATCATCACTAACACAAACAATGTAACATTTCTACACAGAAAGCTCAATCACAAACAGTTCAATCCAGTAAACACGATGCAACAAACAACCTTATACATATAAAATTAAACCCAGAAAATTAAATAAATAAAAAAAGCAAACGAGGAGATCTAAGTTCTAAGAAGGGAGGGTATCGACGGTGGCGTACCCTGGCTGCCGAGGACCGAGACACGGCACACCTCTTCCCGTTGAGAAGATGGCGTTCCAATTTATACCCAGGGTTTGTAGGTCATCCTCTGGTTCGATCCAGATCAAATGCGCTGGTCGACGTTGGGGTCCGTGCAACTTCTTGGTCACGGTCAAGAGTCCTTTTGGACTTGGACATGTACACTAGGGTTGAGGGTTTGCTGCTACGTTCTCTATAATAAGAGTGGGAGAGGAGGAAGAAGAGTCGCCGTCGCCGGAGAAGATGCAGATATTCGTGAAGGCACTCACTGGGAAGACCATCACCCACGAGGTCGAGAGCGGCGACACCAGCGACAATTGTCAAGTACAAAATCCAAGACAAAGAAGGTCGACCTTTTATTTTTTGGTTTTTGTTTTTTATCCACCTTGATTTCGATGCAAGTTTGGATTTTGATCTCTCGCTCGTTCCTCTTGATTTTTTGTTAGGTGTTCCGCCGGATCGGCAGCGTCTGATCTTCGCCGGGAAGCAGCTCGAAGATGGACGCACCCTCGCCGACTACAACATCCAGAGAGGTCCTTTCTTTCTCTCTAATTTGTTAGTTTTTTTCCAGTCTTTTCAATGGAGGAGCATTCATGTCCGGATGGAATGTTGTCTTTTTCTGCTTTTTTTATTTTTATTTTCTAGATTGCTTATGAATGATGGTGTTTTGGTGTCAATATTATTGCAGAATCTACTTTCCATCTCGTTCTGAGGCTTCGTGGTGGCATTATTGAACCGTCCCTTATGGCGCTGGCCAGGAAGTACAACCAGGACAAGATGATTTGCAGGAAGTGAGTGGCCGTTTTAGCTGCTCTATGCTATCTTGTAATTCGTCTTTTGTTTGATTAAGTTAGTGCATACTTCAGTGAGACTTGTCAATGGGAATAACCATTCATTTCCTTTTGTCGAAATTGGCTTTGCAGTCTGTGATTTGCCTCCCATTCTATCAAGTTATAATATGTATGGCAAGCTCTCGAGACATGAATAATAATATGTATGGCAAGTTTATCACTTTTGAAATGCTTAGGAGGTAGTGATAAACAGCAGTTCGAATGTTTAGCTAAATTTTCCGTAATGTTTTTTGATGGGAGTATTCATCGTAACCTCTTGAGGCTTCTTTGTGCCAAAGTGGTTGGTAGACCTCCCTAGATGGACTTTCCATGCTTTAACTTTGTCAGCTGCATTGTTTTGTCTGCCGCTGATTTTCTTGTGTGGGACATGCTACCTACTATTGTTTTACTCTGTATCAAACTGATCTGTGATATTTGTGTAATCGAAATTGTGATTTAATAATACGACAAATTAATTAGTCCCTACAATCCGTCTATTGCTTTGATTGTTTATTTATACATGTGCTCAAATTCTTCCCTTTCCTTGGAATTGCAGTTTCCCACCTAATAACATCTAAATAATAGGTATTGTAAGTGTCAGAACTTTAGACTCCTAATTATCTTTTCATGTTTGTCAATTTCATCTGCTTTTGCAAGTGAGTATTTTTATGTAATGCTCATGAGCAGTTTGGCTTTCGTGTTCTGTGAATTTGTTTTGCATTTATCTGGAAGTGTTTGTAGTGTTTCCGGTCTTAAGTCATACATCTGGATTAAGATTGACCACTGACTACTATATGAGATATGGGCTGCAAGTCTCTTAAAATGACTAGTTAGTTAATTTGAGATGCACCAAAGACCCATAACATATTCATCCACGTATGAATACTGTTTGTCACTGACATCGAAGCCGGTCTGCTAGTCTCTGTCAAACAATTTTGATTTTGTGAATTTCACCTTTCTTGATCTCTAACATCTTCACTATCACAATTTCATACTTTCAGGTGCTATGCCCGCCATCATCCTAGGGCTGTAAACTGCAGAAAAAAGAAATGTGGGCACAGCAGTCAGGTATCATCCTTTTATGGAAATTCTGACATAAAAGTCAATAATTAATAAAATAGTTCCCGTACATTGTTTAATTTAAATGTTCCCATCCATTTGCACCCGTACATTGTTTAATTTAAATGTTCCCATCCATTTGCACTAGGCAATTTTAGTTGTGAGATTTCATTTATCAGGACATGAAAGTTCTTTACCGTGATAGCTGAAGAGTTCTTTGATAGAGCTACAATTAAACAGCCTTAATAATAACTTACTGCTGTAATAGAATAACAATATGAAATAGTGATTAATTAATTTCAATTTGATTTTGTTTGCTACTGATGCAGTTGAGGCCCAAGAAGAAGATCAAGTAAGGTGTTTGCTTGCCATTGCTGGCTGGTATTAGTGAATTTGAAAATATGGAGACAGTAATTGTATCGATTTGTTACTTGTGGCTTATGAATCTTTGGTTGAGATTTTGATTCCGATAGACACAATCTTGGTGGACAAAGATATTTGGCCGTCCAAAATTAGACTGGCATTTGAATTACATAGCCAATTACCAAATGTAATACTAGCTGTTTTAATAGTGCGAAGTTGCTGGTCATTATGTTTATAGCATGTGAGTCTATATCTGCTGAAATATGCAACATTCCTGGTGATATTGAAGTCATTGTCCATGCCATTTGAGCAACGTATATGACTTATGTAAATTTGCGAATTTCACAATCAATGCTGGCATAAGAACCCGGACAGTTGATGCATCTACAAGGATTTCGGTTCATCATTCTGAGCTGGGACCGTCTGTATCGTATTTAAGCCCTCTTGTGCATTCCTTTCTTTCCAATCTGGAGCAAAATTTTTGTGCTGTGCGGTACAAATAATCGACATGAAAAGAAAATAATAATCTTTCGTAACAAAAAACAAAAAAATCTTCATGACGTCTAACCATAGGTGCCATTGTCGTCGAATCAAAACCAACCGACCTAGCTATGAAGAAAAACAAGCAGTACATTTACTGGGTTGAACACAGTATGTTCTCCAAAGACACTTCTTAAATTCATATATTCAGCAATAAAATGATCGCTGGTCTGTACAATTAAACCCTGCAAGGGGAGAGGCTGGGCAGGATGCTCGTATCCAAAGTGAAGCCATGAGAGATAATGCGTTGTACCGAAACAATGGTTGAAAGCGGGTTCTAGAACTGTGAAATGAGAAACCACACGAAGTGTTCCACACAGCTAGCTCGACACCTTGAAAAGGGGTGCACTTTCACAAAAATTTGAAGACATCGCAATAACCAGGCCAGCGTTCACCATAATTCCCGTGATGTTTTTATTTAAGAAGCTCACCGGAGAAGGGCAATGCAGTTGTCTTGCTTGCTTGCTTCCACGTCCTCCACGTTGTAGGAAATGACTTTATATCTGAATTGAAACAAATCACAAGATGTTCAACTAGATGACGAAGGTACACAAAAAGGAATAATAGCAAATAGTGTCATAGAACAAAGACATCGAGTCTGAATCATAGAACAAATATTTCAAGCCCGTAATTTTGAAAGAGCATATCTGGTAGAGTTCAAGCTTATCTGGTAGCTAGACACTTTTATCAGTCGGGATCCTTGCCATTTATTTTCTGTTTAACTGTGTGACTGTGATTTGGGCGCTACCGATCTCAGTACTAACAAAGAAGTTTTGAGTTAAGAAGGCATTCAGCCAGGAATGGTATAAAGTAATTCTCACAGAGATTTCCAACCAATGAGAAAGAAGAAAAATTAAACAGAACATAAATCACAAAAAGAATGTCCGCAGGTGATCAAGAGGCCAAAATACATCATGCTTATTCCAATCATCACTCAAAAACCCTAAACCCTGATCACAATGATATGTATTAAATTATGAATAGAAGAAGTGACTAACCAACGGTCTCCAAGATTAAACATCTTTCTCCATAATTGTTCTAGAATGGTAAGAAAAAAATTACTCAATGAACAACCTTGATAAACCAATTTACTCACTTCCTCAAATTATGGAGCAGTTGTTGGGGTGTGCGAGGATTGATGCCCTTGTGCATATGTTACCATCCATCTTTCGCCGTTGGACTTCATTAATTTGCTGTACAATGTACCTTTGTTGTCAAATCAGGTATCAGTTTTCATGATCATGTCCGCCAATATATATGGACTTAAATCAAGTAGCTGCTAAGATCATTATGAACTTCACCAACTATAAAATCACGACCAAAAATATGTGGAAATAATCACCAATAGTCTCCACAAGAGGAAGATCCTTCCTTAAAGTGATGAAACCGATTTGGATTTCGAACGACTCTCTCTTTGTTCGACCTTGGATGTTATTTTGATGAATGTGTGGCAATCCCCGCAAACTCTCAAGTTTTTCTCATCCTCAATGCTGTTCCTTCTGCGGTGCTAATCAGTCCAAATGCGATAGCTAACTTCTCACTGTGCATGAACAATATTTCTGCCTTGAGTTCTTCATCCACAACATGCAACACTAAATTTGTATCAGGAACATAGCCAGCTAGCTCTAATCTGACAATCGATCTCATGAGCAAATCATATATCCCTTCAGATTGTGAATGTGTCCTGTCTCCAACACTATATTGGTAGGTCCTATTATTGACTTCAATCCAAGTCCTTCCAGGAGTTTTCTTTAATTTTCTGGACGTCATCGCATCCTTCACCTTTGCAACCTCTTCCCATCATCCTCCATTTGCATGGATATTTGAAAGCAAAACGTAATATCCAGGATTATTAGGCTGCAATTCGAGAAGGGATTTTGCAGATATCTCGGCCAACATAACATTCTTATGGATCCTGCAAGCACCAAGCAGAGCACCCCACGAACCCTCATCCTTCTTCATCTCCATCTTTCCCACCCTCTTCTTCCCCAAGCCTAGCCGTCGCCCACCTCCTCCCTTCCACCGCCCGCTCCACCCTTCTTCCCCCCGTCCCTCTCCTACCCTCCTCACTGCATCTGAGTTGATCGGATTTCCGGCCATAATCGGGTGAAAAGCCGTCGCTTTCCCAGCGCTAATCGCTTCGTCTTGCCACCGGCGGATCAGAATCGCGCCAAGCTTGTAATACTGAGCAATTGAATTAGAACGGTCCTCTATTTACGATTGGTGTAATATGATAGCATTGTCGCGTCGTTACTGTAATCGATTTGTTGGGACAATTAAAAAAACCTCTATATGCTTGATTTGATGTATAAACTTCATTCAACAATACTCGTAGAAGCAAAACATTACACAAATATTTTTCTTTTAATTTTAATGATGTAGTATGTGTCAAAATTACTTTTTATATCTTTTCATTACACTATGATAACACAGGAAAAAAAAAGTTAGGTAGATGTTTGCACGTATTTATCCGGCCACGTGTATTATTTCTGAAGAATTAGTCCATGCTATTCTAAGACTGCCAGAGGATATTACAAGAGAAAAAGTCTCCGTCATTCAAAACTGAAGGAGAGAATTTGGGTGGAAAATCCTGACGGTTTATGATCCCACGCCCGTAATCTCGAAACAGAAGAAGCGTGGAAAACTCTATAAAAGACGAAGCCCGACGTATTGGGAAAGGGGGGCTCGTACGTTGAAAAGAAGAGAAATAGAAGAAAGAACAGGGGAAGAGCCCCTCGCCAGAGATTTATCTCCGGCGACCCCCTGGCCAACCACACCGCCATCTTTTATGTAAAACATTGCCAAAGAGAACATTTTCATAGCCTTGAAGATGAAACCTACCTTGTTGCTGTTGCACATGCCAGAATAAAGATTGCTGTGAAATTGTCGCCATTGCCATGAGAAGAGGAGAAGACCGGTGAAGCAAGGTCTCTAACGCTAATGTCCGTCCAAGACCTCTCTCCATTCCCAGTATTCCCTCACTTCCCTCAAAGCCAAGCCGCCAGCCAAAGCTGTGCCCAAACCCGCCGGCAATGAAGAAGAAGATAGCATCTCTATTTTGCAGGTTCAACGTCCAATTTTTTGGGCAACATTAGCCGTATTGGACCAGTCCGAGACCACAGGCGTGAAGCTTGAAGAGCCCCCTACACAACGCCTCGAGGACTTGCCGCCGGAGACTCCTGGCATCGCTGGGAAATCGCCACGAAGTACCCCACCAGAAAAGGGAGGGAGAAGGCGGAAAACAAAGCAACGAAGAGCAGATTTCGCTGGTTCTTTTCGATCAGTGACGGCCGTTCCTAGCGCCGTCGTGGAGTGAAATGTGAAGACAGAGGAGTGGTCTCGAAACCCAAAGTGAGCTTCGCCGGTGTTCGCCATTGCAGTCGCCGGAGAAAAGCCACGAAGAGACCCATCCGACCAAAGGAAAAAGCAGAAAACAGAGCGGAAAAACAGTCGCGGAGAGCTGATTTCGCGGCCGTTTTACGATCGCCGCCGGTCGTTTCCAGACCTTCTGTTGATATCAAGTGAAGATGGAGAAGTGATCTACAAGAACATGCCGAGAGCCGCTGGAGTTCGTCGCTGAGGTCGCCGGAAAAAATTGAGAAGTGACCGATCGGAGCAGCGTAGCACAAAAGTGCAGAAAAGTGTCCAACTTTCCGGCATCCGACCGACCAACCGGAGCCACCGCTGATTGTCGGACCACCTCCAAGACCCGGTAGCATCCCGAACTTACTGCTGCTGGTACTGTGCTACTCTCAGCACTTCTTTTTCAGTACTTCTCGTGAAACTTTATCCTAAGCCCTCTCCTTACCTCCATATTTCTCCTGGCCTTGAGCACGAAGGCCGAGTACTCTCAGCAGTCGCCTTTAGTACCCTTTGAACCACAAGTCCGGACATGCGCTGTACTAAACAGTACCTGTAAACCTCCACGTTCTCCGGGTGTGAGGAACTCAAACGCGGAGTTGTCAGGATCCCTCGGGAATGGAACAGTCCGCTGGCACTAATCCAGAGCCCGCTTTGACTGTCACGGCATCCTCTGCATGGTACGTGCAGTCGGTTTCTCCATCTCTCGTCTCACTGAAAACTCGATAAAACTATATATATAGGCCTGGGAAGGGATTCATATAATAAGCCCGAAGGCAACTTGTGGTGGATCTTGTTTTCGAAATCATCCTCGAGGGATCTCATCCTCAAGGGGTTATTAATCCGGAAAATATTCGGTTAAATGACCCGAGTTAAGTGGGATCCAATAAAACACCACTTAACCCGTCCTGCAAATGATAACATAAACATACAATAGAAAAGCGTAAAACAAGACGAGTCCTAAACGGACCTGGTAGAAGCTCCAAGCGTGTCATCGCGCCTAGGCGGCGAGCTCCTATTCCGTACCTACACATCAAAACTAAATACTAACGCCCGCTAACTAAATGATGCATCAAACTCAACACAATTAAACACAGAATCATCATCAAAATAACCATCAAATAATTATAAGAGTAAATAATCCTAACTCAACTACTCATACCATATTTTATTCTGTTCTTCTAAGTTGCATCGTACTAGTTTAACATGTTCATACACAATTCATCTCATTAGATCACTTCATTCACTAATAATCTCATCATGCACATCTTTACTTTATTCATGGTCAAGACATTAATCATGATAATTAATTAACCCTAGCATGCTATGCTAACAATTATCATCAATTTTAAATAAATCAATCGGAGGTAATTATACCTCACGTCGTCGGCAATCGGCGACGACTAGGGTTCCGTCGCGCGTCTCGGAGCTCGAATTCGGCGCTCCTCGGCGTCCGACGTTCGATCGAGTCCAACTAGGTGAGCTCCGCGGAAGATCCGGTGAATTCCAGCGAATTCTAGAAATTTCGATTTTTCGGCGGTTTTCCAGCCGCTACTGGCGGTTTTCAGGCGGCTTCCGGCGGTTTTCCGGCGGCTTCCGATAGTTTTACGGCGACAATCGCCGGCGGCGTCTACTAGTCGGAAAGAGGTCGTGTTGGGTACCCTCGGAACCGGCTCGACGAGCCCGACTCATCTACGAGGTCGACGCGGCCAACAGAGGAGGCGGCTCGCCGGAAAACAGCTAAAACAGAGCGGTGGCGTTGGGTCGCTAAATCCGGCCGGCCAGGCGGCGATGCCCTCCGTTCCGGTCGGGGAGGGTCGCTGGGTGGTCGGTGGTGCTGAGGCGACCACTGGATGACGGCTGCGACGGTCGTCGGCGACCGAATCGGCGGCGCGACCAAACGCAGCCGCGGCGCTAGGCGTGGCGATTCCGGCGTCGCGGCGGCCCGATGGTGGCCGGGCCTGGTCGGGGCGGCAGGGCGACGTCGTCGCCGAGCTGGGCGGCGACGATCGGCGGCCGGGCGGCGCCGACAGCGGCGGCGGCGACGCTGCAAAGGGGCGGCGTCGGGGTTTGGGAAGAAGATGTCGGGGGTGTGCGGTGGCAAAGTCGTAAATATTACTTGACTCGTCTCCGACTCGAGTCAAAATAATATTTAAGTTGTAAGAAAAATTCCAAAAAATTTGGAAAAAATCCCATAAAATCAAACAACACCAAAAAAATCATAATGATATGCTCTAGAACTATCAACCCACCCAAAATGCCCGTAACGCGGTAAACGTCCTAAAACTAATTCTACGATCTACTATATATAAAAATAAAAAAAATAAAAAAATCACTGGCATACTCTCATATATTCTGATAACTCATTCTGTTCTGCTGTGTTCCTGACGTTATCATCATATACTTGGGTACGCATGACCCTCATAGCTCATACGCGCGACCGACGTCGGCTCGGTACACGTGTCCTGAAACTGACTCAACTCGAAAAAATAACGGTCGACCCGACCGGTTCTAAATATAAAACCCTAACTCAAATCGTGGGTTTTACACGGGGTTTGGTTTGGGGAAGAAAAGAAGGCGTTGTGTGGTGGCAAGGTCGTAAATATTACTTGACTCGTCTCCGGCTCGAGTCAAGTATAATAACTAAGTCGTATTAAATCCTAAAAAATTCATAAAAATAGGAAAAATCCCGTAAAATCAAACAACACCACAATATTATAATGATATGCTCTATGACTAATAACCCACCCAGATTGCCCGAACGCGTCTTAACGCGGTAAGCGACCTAATACTAATTCTACGATCCACGATATATAAAAATAAAAAAATGACGTTATCAGCATATACTTGGGTACGCATGACCCTCATAGCTCATACACGCGATTGGCATCGGCTCGGTACACGTGTCCTAAAACTGACTCAACTCGAAAAAATAACAATCGACCCGACCGGTTCTGAATATAAAACCCTAACTCGAATCGTGGGTTTTACAGATTGCATGTTGTGTGTTACATAATTATATCCGGGTTTACGACAACCAAGATAAATATACTCTAATTGAAGAAGAAAGACTTCTATTAGATGAAGAAAATGATTCTTATTATGTACCAACACGAGTAGAGGACATAATTTTGTCAATACAGTAACTTAAAGATCGTGTTTCATGGTATCGATATGAAATTGCTCAATTAATATATAGCAATCGATAATTGAATGTGTAAATTTTTATGTTTGATGCTTGCGATGATCATGTTTTGACCTTTGTATTCTCTTATTTTGAACGTTATAAAGTTGAACTCAAAACGTGTGAGATATTTTTTATCATCATTTGTTAGATGATATTATCAATTTATTAATTGAATAGGTAAATAATCATAATATAAACTTGGATGCAGTAACTTTAACAAGTTATATGAACTTTATTAACGATGTATAAATTATATTCACAACAAATTTCAATTATCTTCACTAACATGTTAAATCAATTTATAGTGAATCTATAACTTAGTTTCACTAACACGTACAATCTAATTTATAGGTAAAGTACTATTTACAGTGTAA
This sequence comes from Piper betle, assembly GCA_033002965.1. NCBI lineage: Eukaryota > Viridiplantae > Streptophyta > Magnoliopsida > Piperales > Piperaceae > Piper > Piper betle. Next base: position 73,400 of record JAURVB010013421.1, on the reverse strand, counting down.
GTCTACTTTAACATTGTGAATTACATTTACAGTTTTACTAAGCCCCTTAACTGAAAGAAAAATTGAAGAAATGAAGAATGTTTCTGTAGTTGGAAGTCCTATGTATGTTTTGGTCTGCAAGGAGCACTAACAAGCGGTAAAATAGATATTAAGGTATTTGTAAGGAACTTTAAAGTGTGTTTATACTTGGGAAATTGTAAACCAATGTTGGAAGATTATATTGATGTAGACAAGTGAAGTGATCCTTGGTCTAGAAAATTTACCTCAAACTTTGTTGTTACTTGTGAGGTTACAAAATTTGTTACATTATAAACTTAAGCAGGATTCATTGTTACAAATGAAGCTTGTAAGGAGATAGTTAAATGAAGATATTTCTTAGTGAAATTAGTATGAAACAAGAAGAATATGATGTACATTATGATAGTGAGAAGAGTATTTGTAAAATACCAAAAAAATTAATTAGGTTATTTTATTTAGGGTTTTATAAATTTTGGAACAAATCTAAATATTATTTAATTAAACTAATTTTTAAGAATCAATATCGTAAATTATCAATTATAATCTTTAGAGTACAAGTACAATGGTATTATGAATAATTTTAAATAAGGTTTATTTATTATATTTTTGGGATTGGGAATAGTAAATGCAATTTGACACTCGCTTTAACTCACTAGTCAATTTTTTAACTTTTTGTTATAATATAAATGGTTGGTGTTTTACATATTTATGTGTAATCTTTTTTTATAAAATTTAATATAGTGACTTCTTGAATTCTACACTTATTCTTTTATATAAAGGAGAATTTTGTGGATGTTAAATAAAACATGTTTTGATAGTTTGTGAACACATTTGATTCACAAAGGAAAGGCTTTAGAGATTCAAATTAGGATTGCTTGTCATAGTTGCATGTGCTTCATTACAAATCTAGGTTTGTATAATTACTCGAAATGTTATATATTGTTATTTAGGAGCCTTGATCGGCCTAAGCCTACATTCGACCACCTTGCGCCGAGCACAACCGAGGTCAAAGAATTAACTCAGTCGCGCCGAGCACAACCGAGGTCAAAGAATTAACTCAGTCCGAGGTCAAAGAATTAACTCAGTCCGACACAAGTGATAGGCCTAATGGTGCAAGACGATTCACTCATTATGCACTTGTGATACCGAAAGGGTGAATCAATAACAAATATCATTAACTACAGGTCGTGGGCCACGTAGCGTGTCTGCACATGCGTAGGATTGTAGCTGGATAGGGTGGCCGCCCGTCTCGATATAATAAGAGTTCGACATATGCTCATAATCACTAAAAGATTCAAATTCAGATGTTATGGAATATATTAATTTATTTCTTGTAATTATGTGTAACATCCCAAAAATCTTAGTTTAATATCTTAGTCTAATAAAAGAAATGAGATATTAAACATAATTTAACTACTAACATACAACTTAGCGGAAGCAAATTTCAAAAGAATAATAATAACCACTCAACAATCAACAACAATCATAAATACATACATAAACATATCCACTCAACAATCAACAACAATTGTAAATACATACATAAACGTAACACAATTAATTTCACTTTCTTATTTTCATAACCTAAATACTTTCATACCCACTTGCATATGTTGTCAAAAATTACTTCCCTACCCACTTGTGTAGGTTGTCAAAAAATCACTTTCATCCCCACTTGCGTAGGTTGTCTAAAATTACACATAACACATTCAAAAATGATACACATACACTTACACAAAAGATAACATACTCAAATCATACAAAAAAAACATACATACTCATATAAAAAAATACATCACCCACCTATTTTTGAAAGATATGCTTATATAGACATAAAAATGAACATGAAAAGTTATCAATCATAAATAAATATACTTGAAATATGAGAAGTCATCACTCATAAATACGTACACTCGAGATATAAAAAGTCATAAATTATGAATACATATACACTTGAAATACGACAAGTCATTTCACAAAACTTATGAAAATAAATATATAAATATTACCTTTATTTAATAATATTTAAGATTGATTTCGAGACAAAATACCGAATTATTTTTGGGGTTACAATATGACTTAGTATTTTTATCACTGACATAAAATTACCGCCACAAATGTGAACATTATGGAAGGAGGGGTAAAGTCGGGACAATTGGAGGATTTTGTTATTAGACTTTTAAAAAAAATTATTTGATATTATACTTTTAGATTGTTTGCATGACAGTGGGATTTCGGTTTGATTTATGGGGCTTAGATTATTTCGAGCATTTATTATATTAAATTTTATGTCATGGGTTTATTTAAAATCTTAAAAATCAATAGAAAAATTAATTTATGAGACATTTAGTTTCATATAGTAACACTTGGCTCGTGACTTGGAACGGGCGGGTCATTACACTATTCACTTAAGCGAAAATTCTAATTTTCATTCAAAAAGCAAACATATTGATGAGCGCTACCATTGGATTAAAGATGTGTTAGAGAATAGTTGTTCAAGTTGTCCAATATTTCAAATATGACGACTAAATTTATTCTTAAGGTTAACAAGTCTTTTGCAGGAGTGGTGTAAGTATAGAAGGAACTCTTATGCAGCTTAGTCACTTCTTGTGAGGTCAGAAATGGGAGGATTGTTGGGAATCCCTCCTCATACTTTGTAAGTGGATGGTCCAAATTTTGGGAAGAGAAATGTCCAAGTTTGAGAATAGTTGTTGAATGCATTGGAAAATAAAAACTATGCATAGGGTGGTGGAAAGTCATGCATTGAAAGATGGAGATTCTAAGTGTATTAGAGAGTCCATCAAATTTATTTATAAATACATGCCTTTACATAGTGGTTCAGGCATTCAAATCAGGAAGTTTGAGAGTTGGCTTCTAGTAAAACTTGTATGATTTTGGGACTCTGTGGCATGATGGATTGTGCTTGAGTGTTTTATTATTTTATTATTTTTGAGTGGCTATACTTTAGGGTAGGAGTAACTATTGTTTTCAAGAGATATAGGCCTCAAGTTCGGAACGTAACAAGGAGTGAATCCAAGCATACTGAAACGTATTTGGCTGCAATTGTGTGTGTGTTTAAGAGTAATGTGGGTAAGAGGAGCGTATAAATCATATCATTTAAAGACCCACATGAAATCTAGGTGTTAGAGTTTGATACCTTAGCATCCAATGATACCATATATTTATTTATTATAATTTACTTGCAGGGGATATGTGGAATAGGTAAGTATGACCTATTATTTATGTCATTATACTCATTAGTATTAAGCTAATTAAGATACCTAATATAATTACTTGAACTAAGAAATAATAATTAGAGCATATAACAACATTCAACCTTATAACTACAACGGGGCACATCTTCTCTAATTCGAAATGATTATTGCATCTTCAAAATCAATCTCTTAGTCACATGGAAGGTTTTGCCTTTATTGCAATTTGGGATGATCATATAAAATCTTTAAATTTAAGATATAAATTATAAACATATTTTATGAAAACTTAATATATTATATGTTTTAAACTTCCTTGAAAGTTGAGAACCGCTTCTAAAATATGTACGCAATAGCCCAATGAATTGCTTTTAATTTATAATATCGCATATCAATCTGTCCCTTCGAACCAAATTAGGTGTTACAATATATCTGACCAATACCATAATAGACGCCCTTCTTTTCTTAAAAAAATGAGAAAGAAAAACGATTAGGATAAGAAAAATTTTAAAGAAATGATCCAAAAAAAATCTTAAAAAACCCACCAGTGTTAAAATATAATTAGTTATCAAACTCAATGGATAGTTATTTGGAGCACAGCCATGAATCGACTTCATTAATAGATAAGATTTTAAAAAGCTCCTTTTCGAGTGGCTTATTTAAAAAAAATTCACTAATTAAGGAACCAGATGGCTGCCGAATCAATACGCCCGTATGTGGACGTGGTTACGCAATAGCTTCACATTAGGAGATGGTGTGGCGGGAAGCTGGAGCCAGATGAACGAAAAGTTGCACAACCATATCAACGACCATCACGTCCGGGCCCGTGAAAAAGCTTCCTGCTAATCTCCATTGACGAATATGTACATACAAATAGATTTGATATGAACTGCACTACAGTACTCCCATTCATAATCGGTCGGTTAATCATAAAATAATAATATTCCCATCATCCTTTCCCCTCTACGAGTACCCAATCCATCCCTTCTACTACGCAGATAGAGCCTCCGCTACATGCCCCCGACGCTAAAGCCGGCGTCGCCGCCGCCATGACCACCGCCCGGCCGCTCGGCTCCTCTGAGCAGAGCTGGGCCCGCGCTGTCCCCGGCGGCACCGGCATCACCGTCCTCGCCCTCCTCCTCTCCTCCCCGACCCCCTCCCACTCCCTCCTCCAATCCGCCCTCCGCCACCTCCAATCCCTCCACCCCATCCTCGCCTCCTCCATCTCTCCCACCTCCCTCCTCCTCCATCTCCCCACACCCTCTCTCCACCTCCACTCCATCCCCCTCTCCTCCCCTTCCTCCCCCTTCGCCCACACTAGTACGACTACCCTCACCCCGCTCCACCTCGTGCTCGAGAACGAACTCAACCAAGACTCTTGGGCCGGCGACTCTGACGACCCGAAGCCGGCCTTCTTCGCTTCCATGTACGAGGCGCCGGCCTCGGAGTGGGTGCTGGCCCTGCGCCTGCACACGGCGGTGTGCGACCAGACGTCGGCCGCGGCGATGCTCAAGGTGCTGCCGACGCTGGTGAGGGGCGAGGCCGCGTCGCCGCCGGATTGGGGGGAGGTTGGGGGTGGGATCCCGATGCCGTTGGAGAGCTTGATCCCGCGGGGGCGCGGGGACAAGCCGTTTTGGGCGAAAGGGTTGGACCTTATTGGCTACTCCTTGAACTCGTTTCGGCTGTCCAACATCGCCTTCTCCGACGCCGCTGCCGCCCGCTCGTCGCAGGTCGTCAGATTGAGTCTCGGCGTGGAGGAGACCTGCCGGGTTCTTGAGGTAGCATTGGTATTATCATTTCAATTGGATTCGATTGTAGCAAAGATTGAATTTTTTTGTCAATTGGATTGGGTTGGATTGGATTGGTAGGGGTGCAAGCGACGGGGGATCAAGCTCTGCTCGATGCTGACTGCGGCAGGTTTAATGGCGGCTCGATCATCCAAAGGGTATGGTGATGATCGAACGGAGAATTACTCTGTCGTCACTCTATTGGACTGTAGGAAAATCTTGGACCCTGTTCTTCATGATCATCATCTGGGTCAGTCTTATCTGTCGACCCCCCTTTTTTTGTTCTGTATCTTTAGATATGTCTGGTTTAATCTAATCTATTGTACATGTGATCTTCTCTATATTCCATCCATATACGCGCAATAAAATGATAAATGGTAGCACAGACCGCAATCAATATATTGTAATATACATAAACAAATGCCAATCATGACCGCAATGTAGTTTAGTTTAATCATCATATCAAACAAAGCACTGCTAGAGGTGACAAACTGGCCTTATCTGTTGCATGTGGAGCCGAGAGATACTCTTTGTGAATCCTTTGCGGTAGGATTGGATTTGTGCTCATTTATATCTTTCATTTGTTAAATTGCTTGGTTTTTGGTGATAGTATCCTGATCATGACAAGAATGGTTGAGAACAGGATTCTACCATTCGGCCATTGTCAATACGCAGTGGATAGGAAGCAATGAGAGCGTATGGGAAGTAGCTATGAGATGCCACACAGCGGTTTCTAACGCAATAAAGTGGGACAAGCACTTCAAGGACCTGGGCGAGCTCAACTTCCTGATGTTGAAGGCAATGGACAACCCGGGCTTGACACCTTCCTCCTCCCTCCGGACCTCCTTCATGGCTGTGTTTGAGGAGCCGGTGGTGGAAGACGAGCTGGCGGAGTCTCTCAAGGAGCTGGGATTGGTGGACTACATGGGCGGCTCCTCCGTCCACGGCGTCGGCCCCTCCATTGCAGTGTTCAACACAATCAGGGGCGGGGCATTGGATTGCACTTGCGTTTACCCTTCACCTCTGCACACTAGAGATCAGGTGCAGGGTCTGATAGATGAGATGAAGAGAACTCTCATTGAAGCAGATGATAAAGTTCTATTCAAGTGAATCAATCGAATAATAATTACACAGATAAGGCTGAGCTGCGTGGCTATTTCAACTGAGATTGTATCGTAATGTTGCTTGGCAATATCCACGAAGATGATTCTTCAGTGTCTTCGATGATTCTTTGTTCACACCACTGTTATCGGAACTGTTTTCTAAAATAATTCACGGTTTCGGCTTTGAAGAATTTCGTCCCAAGCGGGTTTATGATTTCTGCCATTACTAAATGTTAAATCCCTTGCGACTAACATTTTAAGTTTATAACCTTTGCCTCTACTTATCGTCAATAGTTGCGAACAGTTCCGAATTCAGAGGCTCAAATGTTTCAAAATTTAAGGCAACTCAAATGAAGATCTTCGGTGACAGCATCCAAGAAGCTGTAGTCAACACGATTACAACTGTGTAAGTATTTTGGATTGTTCATTTTAGACATAGAAGTTCCCCATATTTCCCAGGGAAAATAGAAAAACATGAATTCTATTGGGGCAACTTTCAATGGAAACCACTAATCTTAGTGAAAATAAATCAATCCTTGTCACCGTCGTCCTACAATCCTCTGCTCACGAGCCACACCTCCCCTGCTTGGGAGATTAGCTGCAAGGATGATTATATTCTAACAAAATTGATGGAATTGAAATTGGTCCTTCACCATATAATCTCAACAGGCTACAAAAACTCATGCACCAACTTCTCTAAATCGAATTGGCCATGGCAGCAATCAACCACCATCATCACCTCTTGAAAGATGAAGACGCTGCAGGGGATGACCAGCCCCCTCCTCTGCTCAAAACCATATTCCTCCTGGGCCTTCTCTAGCAGCATCTTGAAGAGGGGGTGCGACAGAAATCTCAAGGGCACGACGAACCTCTTTGCTTCCTCTCCAACGTAAACTGCCAAGAACCCTATCGGCGTTACCGGTCGCTTCTCATAGTTGCCAATCAGCATCTTCGCCAGCTTCATCATCTTCTCCATCCTCTTCCCCAACATCCTAACTATTGCATGTGACATTCTAATGAAAGCCATGCATAGGAGAAGTATGTGCTTGATACGAAGAGGGAGGTATTGATCTTCTCTGCTGCTCCTTGCTGGGTGGGGGAATGGTTGATGGTAAGAGGGGTTTTGTAATTGTACGTTAGAGGGATTGTTGGGCATTGTCAACGGGGTCATGATGCACTAGGCTTTTGGGTGGTACGCGTTTGATAAGCGACTGCAATTTGGATGTTTCACAATTAAGTCAACCTTTCGCTGCGAACTTGTTTTTTTCTAGATTGACTCGTTGCATTCAACGGTACGAGGGATAGTCAGATGAGAAGAGATTTTTTTTTTGAAAAAGAATTATAGAGAGAAATACGATGGGGAGATTATGAAGAATAAGGGGCTTGCTGGATGAAAGTTCGATTAGCGAAGGCGAGTCTAAAGACCACTCTTTTCTAGTCATATCTTAAACGAGTAACAGTTGAGTTACGGGGGAAAAAAGTTTGAAATTTCTTCAAGAATATTTTTCCAACGTGAAGAAGGAAACTGTTAAAGTTTGATGGAATCACCATAATGTCAAGCACAAGTAAGGATTTGTTCATTATCTAGTTAAATATGGTTGAACCAAATATATTATATATCGACTATAAATCCAATTAATACAGTGTTCAAAATTATAAAACTGACTAAAAAGACGGATTGACCCCTGGTTGATGTCCCAAATCACAACGTTTTGGACTTCTACGCCTCACTTCCTCCATCGACTTGCTGAGACAAATTGACCCCTCAACTCGCCAACACGTACTAACCGCTTGTTGCCAAATCCCCTACCCAGGTTTAAAATTAGTAGCGCCTCCCAAACAGTATATGCAGAATCTGAACAGCTAGCGGCAATCTGAAAGAACACATCAGTATCCTACATCCATGCACTTAAGCACATCTCACAGATAAAATCTTTCTATTACGAACAGTAATTAAGGTTGCGCACGCCAAGCAAAGAGAGACCAAACTACATATACAAAAGTAAGAATTATACAAAAATATAGAGATATAACCCAATTCATCTATTTTTCTTGTTTTGAAGCCAAAAGAACTAATGTTTTCGTCATTCAACACGAATATCAAGACTTAAAAACGAGCCAGGATATAATGATGAAAGCGAGAACAGCTCCAGCAACTATCAATTTGAGCCTAAGGTTCTGTAGCCACATCTTCCGGCGAAGTTGCCTCCCTGTCTTTGAAAGCTATCAGCCTGCGGAAATAATAATCAGAACCATAAGACTTGCGTACAGGTTAATATTAATACCCGAATACAAAAGACGCAGCTAATCGTCATGTATTTATTAAAAAAATACAGAACAAAACTAACTAACACGAAAAAAAGTTGAAGTTAATATGCAACCTGAAACTGTAAATTTTCAGTTTTATCCACCAGCAACTCAATTCTCTCCCCACGATCCAAGACCTAAGACCATTTAAACAGCCAGTGAATCAGGTACATACAGTACTTTGAAAGAAAAGGGGAATGCAATATTTCATAGTCTGTGCAAATCTAAGTCATCCGTCTACGAAAGGAAAAATAAGCTTTGTTGCAAATAATAACAATTAAAGAGAAAGTAACGTCTCTCTGCCTACAACATGTGGTTCAATCACAAGACACCATATAGTAGAATGAAGTGATGACAGTACATAAAATCAAATAAACCACTTAGCTTGTCTAATAGAAATGAAACATGGGAAGCAGAAACACTGGAGATGAACCTTTCGCTAATCCAACATACTAGCCATAAAATGTTATCTGTGATCAAAATACCAGTTGCCAATCACTTTTTGTCTCCCAATCCATGATCAAATAGCACAAATATCCACTCTTTTAACATAACAATTTTGCTTAGCGTTTATTACCCAGCTTTCCTATAAATAAGATATTCTTCCTGATTGTTAACAACTATAACATTATACTTAATGCAGTTTAGCAGATTTTATTCCAATTTCTATCATTTTTTGGGATCGACTTCTCAAGAGATACTACTTTTTCTATGGTAACCATGTTAAATCAACAACTCACACTATAAAGAAAACTACTTCGCTTGAATGCAAACCTAATAGTATGAACATCATATATTCTAAAAACTTAGTTGCTGCAGACATACAATCATCAGTCCCTTTTCTGCCAGTGCTGACGTATTACTATGAAATACATGCCAACATTTTGTTTGCAAAAGAAACTTAGACACTGCAGTAGGTTGCCTCAAACAAGGTTTGTTCAAGAATATAAATTTTAATGCAACCAGGCAAGTAATGCACCTTCTCGATGTTGTCCAGCATAATTCCTTTGACTTCTGAAACTTGAGCTCTTAATTTTGAAAGCTTGCTCATTTCTTCTGGATGACTCATGCAGTATTGCATGTGCTCCTTGAGGATCGGCCTTTTGAAAATACGATAAAATTATTATATAAGTACAGATTGCGCAGGCTCAGACAAAATGTGAACTTACATATAAAAAATATATAAATCAGTGCAAAAACTACCCAAAATGATATAATAGAGCAACTACCCAAACTCCCTATCAAGATTGTAAGCAATGCTGAATCTGTCTTCAAACAGACCATCATCATCATCATCAGCAAGGGGATGTGGATCTCCAGCACTAATGCTTGCTCCATATCGATTCATAAAATCTTCTTTCACCCGATCCAGAAAAACAAATGGAATACTCCTACCAGTTGCTTCATCAGCAACAACAAGAAATACTGTAAAAATGCCCAAAATAACTCAGTGTGGAACTGATAAGAATAATCCTGCAACAAGCTTCCAAAATCACAAGGCGTACCAAATCCATTATCAACAAGAAAATTGAACGTGTGGCCATCACAAGAATATGTAAATTTATTGCTGTTCGATGGTAGTTTCTGTAAGCATTGGACAGCTATTGTACTGAAGTTTCCAGAAAATGATGTGTGCTCTGCAAGTACGACATTGCCTTTTGCAACAAAAGTGTAAATCAAACCACGCTGACTCATGCTGCAACTGAACCTAGACTCTACGGATTGGCAAAGACAATTGCAAAGCGCAAACACAATCTTTCAAATTCCTACAAGAAACGCAAAGTTAGAAGATGAGCCCAAAAAGTATCAAACATTAGCAATTAAGACGTCTCAGATCTCATACCAACACCTAATATAATGTGTTGTCGAACAAGTCAATCAGTTGGGAATAATACAGAACAGAATGAAATAGAAAATATCTACTAGAATTAAGATTCTGCATGTACCAAGAACTTGCATAACAATTCTTTTTACGATTGGCATGCCCACAAATGTAGATCAACGATTATTGTGAATTCACTGCACACGAAATCATCAAATTAAGAGGGAAAAAAATTTGACAGATCACCAGAAATAGAGATCAGAGTAGCCTAGATACCAGAATACAATCACAGATAAATGAGTCGCATAATTTACATGTCCAGACCAAATAATTTTTTTGTTTTCGCTAATCTTATCGAGCCAGGTACAACGAAGATCCTGTGGCTAATTGATAGAAATTTTCTCATGCATAGCATAAGCATAACAAGTCCCATCCCCCCCCCCCAAAAAAGAAACCTACATATGCATCGCCGAAATGAACCAATCAAACCCTCTGCAAAAAAAAAAAAAAAAAAGAAAAGAAAAAATCAGAAATTTAATTAGAAGTGCGTAGACCTATTCGGTGGATCAAGAAGAAGAAGATCAAATTAGCAGGTGGTGGAGGGGTAAACAAGGGGGTTTGAGACGAAGAAGCTGTCGGCAGCTCCAATTGCTCGGTCGGGTTGGGTCTGCACGTTTCTCGCCTCCCACTTCCCAATTTTCGAAGTAAGAGAAGAATCCAAAAGACGATTTCTCATTTTTTCTTTTATTTAAGATCGTGTACTAGGCTTTCATCTTCCACGGCTTCTAGAAAATTTTATTTTTTTCCTCTTTTTATTATTTTTCTTCCTACGTATATATACAAGACCGAATTTATTTAATTTTTTAAAAAATTATTAATTCTTAACTTTTCGAAGAATCTTTTACAGTAATTTTGAATGATTGACTTCTTCAATATTTTCGATTTATTAGAATGCCACGAGGAGGCATAATTCTTACTTTGTCGAAGTTTTCATTGTTTGGTCATTCTTTATACTTCCCTTTGCAAATCTTTTATATCTCTTACTCTTTACAGGTATAAAATTTGACTTTTTATGTGAACGTATTTTTATTATCTAATCTTTACTCTTTTTTATTTCTTTTATGTGGTGTTAGTAGTTTTTTATTTATCCTAGTATTGTCCTTCTAATTTGTGATTATTATTTGTTGAAATAATTTCCATTTTACTCATCAAAATTGTAATTTATATCATTTAAGGGGCAATAATTTGCACGTGAAAGATAATGACTTATATAAAAGGATTTATCCTCCGATGGCAAGTAGCTGATAGATGCTTTCTGAAAACATAAATTATTTGTTGAGAGTCATCTTTTGGATTTTTCAAATAGATTTAAATTTAAGTTTTATAAATATAAAATTCATATATTTTAAAAGTATAAATATCCAGTCTCACAAGCCTTAGTAGTTTAGGAGTCTTAAAGCTAAAGCAAAGGCATTAACAAAAAATACCCCACTTTTAAAGTGTGGGCCAAATATTTGACATGGAGAGAAGCTTAGAAATGAAGGCATAGAAAACCCCCTCAACCCTAGCGCCTAAACTTCCCTTGCGGCCATCTCCTCCCCCAACCCCTCTCCCGGGCTCCAGTCGGAAAGGTTCCATCATTTTTCTTCACTTCTAGGGATATTTTGTCCCCTTCTCTATGAATCTTCCACGATTTCTACTTGCAATGTTCAAGCTTATTGCATGGGTGATGAAGACGACATTCACTCCTCCATGTTTATCGCCTCCATTTTCGACGTCATTTCCACTTGGTCCCTCTTTATTTTGGATGCCTTTTTTCCACCACGGGACTTGACATATCGAGGTGCGGTGGAGCACTATGAAGGGAGTGTTTTTCGAAGAAAGTTGCTCGAAGTTGTAAAGTCTTTTCTTTTCTCCTCCGCAGTAAAAGGTCGTCTTTTTATCGTTTTGTTGTCGGACATTTCAAAATTATACGGCAGAAATTGCGTAAGTGACCTGGTGATTTATTTTGTAATAGCTAGTATGGCTCTGATTCTACTTAGTTTGAGTTCTTCAATCTCCGTAGAGGTTATTTATTTATATAGACATTTTTATATTAATAGATTGCTCTTATATATATATATATATATATATAATAGTATATATTCAGTGTTTAATATTGGGTTTTGACTGTTTGGTGCGGTTAAGCGGCGTGCGGCGATGAGCTACCAATCGCAAGGACGAAATCAATTAGGGCACGACGAAGCCATGTGTTTGGGTTTCGTACTGTTTGAGGACTGCTCGCTGAGTAGGACCAGTTTATAATTACTTCATACGTGTATGTGAAATTAATTACCCTCTTTTGTAAGCAAGCACATGTTTATAAGTAACCATTCATGTTCACGGTCAAAACAGCTGAGTCACTAATTGCATGTCATTGGACGAGTTAAATTGAGTTTTGCGATCAAATTCCGTTAGCTTTTCATCGAGTTGAGCTTATTGTTCCTTAGAACTAATTCGAGTTCAAACTCAATTGAACTTAATTAATTATATTTGTTTTAATTTATCTTACAATTTAAATTGAGAACTAAATATTTAAATTTTGTACAGTATTACATACCAAATTAAATAATTATGCCTCCACAATTTTTTATCACTTAAATAAAATTGCTCCTTTTTTTATATTTCATGAAAAGAGTCTAGTCTAAATGTTTATAATAATATTTTTCATACAAAATATTGAGGTTCAAGATGTACCAAATTAAACAACTCAAGCGTAAACTCATTTTTCATTTAGAATATGAATCAAAATTTATCATACATCAAGCCAATTAATTGAGCTTGACTATCAATAAAAATAATATTGACAATATTAGAAAAGATTGCAGTGGTATAAAAAACTACTTCTGTTTTCTAAATGTCTTAATCCAGCTAAAATTGAAAGTAGGGGCTACCTACAAGCGGTTCCCTGGCCCAATAAATGACAATATTAAAATAATTGATAATTTGATAAAAATTAATTTTTATGACCTTCTAGTGGGTTTACCTAGCTAGATCAAGTCATTAACCGAATTAAAAAATACAACAAATAGTTGGGATATGACTTTCTATTGCACAGGTATGTAACGCAAACAGTCATAAGTAAGTTCTCAACTCAATCAAGCTTGGTTGGCTCTATGCTAAACTGTAGATATAGAGGCTCAGTTACTTTGTGTTTGATTGAAACTCAAATAAAACGACTAGATAAAACTGAAAGCTTAATATTTTATAAATTATACTAAAGAAAAAGAACATGCACAAATTCAAAATAAGTTAATTCTTGTTTCAGAAGAGCCTTAATTAATTTAATTTTGTATCGATACATCTAAACTAGTTGAATTCAAATCAATTAAAACTTGTTTGACTCACTAAAAACCCTAGCCTTAGTAAAACTAAAAACCAAGATGAATGAACTTCAAATTGTGCCCGGTTAGGGCTGTTCATTAAGCAAATTAAGTCAAATTTTACTTATTTCAAAATTGTCTCGTTTTATTTCAAGTTTGAGTCAAGCTAACAATCACTCTGGTTGTTTCGAGTTAGAACTAGCTCGACTATATTTATTTACCAATACTCTTATTTTGTATAATTTATATTAAAACTTTTAATTTATAATCAAAATATCTCAATTTAATATAGTTATGTAAAAAGGCAATTGGATCATGCATATTTTATTAAAAATTATTATTATACAATAATATTTTATAATTTAATTAAATTTGTACAAAGAAACTTAAAATAAGTTTGACTAAAAATCTTAATTTTTATATAAAATATCGAATTTCTAAAAAGAAAATATATACATTTAACCCTAGCAATGTCTAACCTATCGGGGATCAAAATATCTCAATTTAATATGGTTATACAAAAAGGCAATTGGATCATACATATTTTATTAAAAATTATTATTATATAATAATATTTTATAATTTAATTAAATTTATAACTTAAAATAAATTTCACTAAAATTCTTATTTTTTATATAAAATATCAAATTTCTAATCCTTTCACAGTTCGTGTGCCCACCCGCCCCAACCCTAGCGATGTCCAACTTGTCGGGGGCCCTTAGCTTAGTGCCTGGTAGAAATCGGGCCCCCCACCTTCCATCGACGATGGTGTCTGCGAATCGGGAGATGGCGTCTACTGCTTCTGACACCCTCGTCTGCCAATACAACTCCCTGGATGCCCCTTTCCCCGCCTCCGACGAAGGCCTACGGTATTTACTTATTTATTTGTTTTTTTTTTCTTAACGATCCTTCAGTGTTCGTTTGATTGTATGGATGAGGTTGTGGTGCGGTGCCTTCTCTTTTTACCTCCGATTTGTGGTGGATTGATGTGGAAAAGTTGTCATCTTTCAGCCCCACCCCCCGTTTTTTTGGTTACTTGGAAGAAGGTTGTCAATAGCGGGGAGTTCCTACTGCGTGGGTGCATTTCGACCCTGGAAGGCCGCAGTTTGATTGACGGGTTCAAAGATTATGGTTTAACTAGGTGCGTGCCTTGTCTGTGTTATGAAAGCTAGTTTTTCTTCTCTTTTTTTCCTAGGTTGTCTCTAGCTGGCTTTTTGCTAGATGAAGTGCGTTTTCATCTTGTGGTTCGATTCGGTTTCTGATCGCTACTTAAAAGTTTGAATGCGGTTTATCTTGCAACTGGGCTTTAATTGCTTGCTGTTGAATGTGGGATTCGCTATGTACATTAGTATGCTTTACTTGTCATATGCAGTATTGCTGATTGATGCATTAGAACACAAGTTTCTTTCAGCATGTAATGATTTCTTGATGTCATTTCACCGATTTGTTTATCGCAAATGAAAAGATCTGTGTATGGTGAAAAATAGTTTATCTGACAACTGAAATTAAAGTTTTTATGTTTGAGGTATAGTGACATGGCAGGTCTGGGAGTGCATTCTTTGGAAATTGAGATAGATGCTTAAGAAGTGACCTCAGGGAGCCTCTGTTGTGGGTAGGATGTCCGCTTCTCTGTAGTCTGGACCGTTTTTATCGTGATCACCTCATAGTTGCACGAATCGGCCGATTCCGTGCCGATTTGAATCCGATCGGTGTCGCGCCGATCCGATTTCGGGGCCGACTCGGTCGGCCCCGAATCGGGTCGTGAATCGGCCCGTTTCGGCCGATTCCGACCGATTTAAATCGGAATCGGAATCGGCCGATTCAAATCGGAATCGGCCGATTTAAATCGGAATCGGTTTTATTGAAAAATTACCAAAATACCCTAGGTGTAATTTTTATTAAATTATTTAAGCATGGGCAAAATGGTAATTTGATTTAAAAACCTAAATCAAACCTCTCCCCCCGATTCCGCCGCCGCGCTCGCTCCGCCGCCCTCCGCCGCGCTTCCGCCCGATTCCGCCCCGATTCTGCCGCGATTCCGCCGCGATTCGGCCGCCCGACGCTCCGCCCGACCTTCCGACCACCCTACCGCCGTCCAACGCTGCGCCCATTCCGAACTCACCTTCCGCCGTCCAACGCTTCCGCCGCGATTCCGCCTGCGCTTCCGCCGCGATTTCGCCGGCCGATGGTTCGTCCGACCGGGCTGCCGACATCCTCCGACATCGCCGCCGCGAGGCTCGCTGCTCGACCGGGCGCCGGCGGCGGCGGGGGTAGAGAGGGAGGGTGGCATTCTCGTAATTAAAAGTTAACTCGAGTCTAACCCGAGTAAAAAATAATAATTAATTTTAAATAATTTAAAAAAAATCTTAAAAAATAATCATAAACTATAATATACAGAATAATATCAAAATAACATCAATACCCAATTTTAATATATTTATATTGTAAATTGTCAAATTATTATATATGACCGATTAAATTAATTTGGATCGATTCAAGCTGAACCGATTCTTGCCGATTCAGACCGATTCCAATTCCGATTCCGATTCCATGGAAAACCGATTCCGATTCCGATTCATGCAACCATGGATCACCTTTCTTATCAGTGAGGTGTGTTTGTTTACTTATTGGCTTGGTTGTCTCTGTAATTGCTCACAAGAAGCAAACAGAAAATTACACGTAATTGGAATGATTTATTACTTTTTATGACAATGGCAAGTGGTAAAGAATGACGATGATGGCGACCACTGAGACACTGATGGAAAGACCTCTTATGAGTCAAATAACTGCAAAGAGAGCAGTAATTAGACATTTTTGCTCCTTTGTGGACTAAGCTGTTGGAGCTGACCGATGAAAACATAAAAGAAATCTTCTTTGTTGGAAAATAGCAATTGCAGTACATTTAGGGAAATGATAGGCATTTTTAGGAGGTTATCTCTAGCGGTGCTAATTGAGCGAGCGAGCCAAATTCAACCTGTGTTCGAACTCGGCTCGAATAGTTCTAAATTTGTTCAAACTCGACTCGAGATCGAACTCGTTCGTTCGTTCGAAACTTGCTCAATTACAAGTCAAAAATACCCCACTTAAAAAAAAGAGTAGTTTGAACCCACAACCTTGAAGTCATCAAGGTGAATATTTACCCTCTCAACTATCTTGCTTCTTTGTTATTATATTTCATATATATATATATATATATATAATATAAAGACTATATTATTATATTATTTTATCGAGTCGAGTTTGAGTCGAACTATGAGTCGAGTTCAAGTTACAACCGAGTCGACTCGAGTCGAACACGACATTGCTCAAGTTCGGCTCGTAAGATTCGAGTTCGAGTCAAGCATTTAAATATCGAGTTTCGAGTCGAGTAAAGCCGAGCCGAACGCTAAATGCTCACGAGCTGGCTCGCACAATTAGCAACCATATTTATGTCTTGCTTTTACTCCATTTTACGTAGGTTGGAAAACATGGTTTAATTATTGAATTTATTGACCCTGATTACAATGTAAAGCGTAGTGCTTCTTACTTGCCTGAAGTGAGAGCCGATGAAGGTATTCTTCTATCAAAGGTGTTTCCGTTTATGGTTCAGTGAATTGTCTATGCAAGGAATCATTTGGTTTTACCTTTTTTGGAAGAGAGGAATGCACGTGAAACACAATCTTTCAAAAAGGTGCTTGCAAATTATGTTTCATCTTTAAGAGTCAATTAAGCCAACTTTGATTGTATTATATGTTATTAACAATCAATAACAAGTTGTATTAATATCATACAGGTTCAAACTCTTGCCCGTTGAGTTGCATGTAGGAATTATGGGGTTGTGTAGAATGAATCTTCTGCAACAAAATTAGTGCTGAAGAGCTGTTTGTAGATATTGATGGAAATAGGATACAATAATTATCCATAATAACTTGTCTTTGAAAACTAATTTTCTGAAATTATTTTACGCATGGGTCACAATTTTCAATTTTCAATTTTCAATTGTCAATTTGTAATTATATACAACTGTTAGAAGCTTGTTTTTATGTGAAAAAAGTTCAGTATTTGCAGTATTTGGGTCTGAATCACACAATAAGCCTTTCCATGATGCATGCCCTCTTGTGTAAACTGCAGTTTCTAAAATAAATGCGGTCGATTTGCGTCTCTAAAAAGAATTATGGAATGTCTACTAGCGCTGTTGTTGAGGATCAAGGTTTATTTTACGCTAGATGTTGACCGGTAATTCTACTTTGGTATGCCATTTTTACTTTATATAACTTGATTTTATTGGCACTCCCGGTGTTGTTGCAATGCTAGGCTGGACAAAGACACTGTCAATTGATTCACTAAGGCAAAAAGCCGGCTACAATGGATTCATTGCTGAGTCACTTCGTATAACGACCCGGCCCAAAGTATAACGTAACGGGTTTAAGTCATTTCTTTAAAATGGTTAACCCAAGTTAAAGATTTATAGTCCATTTCTACTTATAAATAGGATCTTTTCTCATTGGGAGTAAGTTGAGGGATCTTACAATCCACTCACCTTAAGAAATTTTGTTCTCGAAATGCCTATATTTGACCCGTTGCTAGCCCCAGCCCACGACCTTTCTAGCCCGTGACCGACAGCCTAGCCAACGTCTCTAGTCTAGCCCACCATTTAACACGTAACTAAATTGCTCTAATACTATTTGTAACGACTTGGCCCAAAATGCAACATAATAGGTTAAGTCATTTCTTTAAAATGATTAATCCAAATTAAAGATATATAGTCCAGTTCCACTTATAAATAAAATCTTTTCACATTAGTGAATCTATGCATTACAGTGAATATGCTGCATGTCGAAACAGGGCGGTTCCAATAATTAATGGAATTTCCAAACACAACCATTAGTTTATTCAGCCGCGTCAACGGCAAGGCTGGACATCACAAATCGATTTTATTCTGAAGACTGGTTCATGTGATTATTTTGTTAAAATCAGCCCTTAATTATCCATTTATCAGTCCACATACCCTTGTACCATTAGATGGAAGAATAAACAAACCGGTGGTCGACTTGAGTGTGACTCATAAATTTGGATTTCATCAATTGAAAAATCAAATTGGATTTTGTTATTTGTCTGTCATTTGTGAGTAGAAATAATCATGGTTGCATGAATCGGAATCGAAATCGGAATCGGTTTTCCAGGGAGTCGGAATCGGAATCGGAATCGGAATCGGTCTGAATCGGCTAAGAATCGGTTTAGTTGAATCGGTCCAAATTAATTTAATCGGTCATATATAATAATTTGATAATTTATAATATAAATATATTAAAATTGGGTATTGATGTTATTTTGATATTATTCTGTGTATTATAGTTTCTGATATTTTTAAATATTTTTTAAGATTTTTTTAAATTATTTAGAATTAATTATTATTATTGACTCGAGTTAGACTCGAGTCAACTTTTAATTACGAGAATGCCACTCTTACCCTCGCCGCCGTCGGCCCGGTCGGCGGCGAGTCTCGAGGCGGCAATGTCGGAGGATGTCGGCAGCCAGGTCGGACGAACAGTCAGCGGCCCGCAGCCGGCGGCGAGGCGGCCCGGAGCGGGGCCGAGTCGGCGGCGAGTCGGCGGCGAGTCGCGGCGATTCGTGCGTCACAGCCCGATTCGGTCCTGCCACACTTCGGCGGCGACGTTGTGAGGTCGGCGGCGAGGTCGGTAGCCCGGTCGGCGGCGAGCCCGGAGTCGGGGAGCACGGCGGAGGGCGGAAACGGGGCGGCGGCGGGCGGACGAGCGGCGGCGGCGTGGGGGGAGCGGGTTTGATTTTAGGTTTTTAAAATCTAAATTACCATTTTACCCATGCTTAAATAATTTAATAAAAATTATACCTAGGGTATTTTAGTAATTTTATTAAAAAACCGATTCCGATTTAAATCGGCCGATTCCGATTCCGAGTTAAATCAGTCGGAATCGGCCGAACTCGGCCGATTCCGAGGCCGATTCGGGGCCGACCGAGTCGGCCCCAAAATCGAATCGGCATCGCGCCGATCCGATTTAAATCGGCCAATTCCGCACGGAATCGGCCGATTCGTGCAACAGTGAAAATAATTAGTGTTGCCTGCGTACAGGATCCTCTGTTTTTCTGGTGAAGAAAAAATTAAAAATTGTGGTGAAGTTTGGATTGCTATAATCTTCGATGAGTTCTGAGATCTGCATGTTCAGTGGAATTGAAAACCCTTACTACACCTCGATTGTCAGAGAAGAAAAGGAAGATGCATGAGTTCGTGGGCAAATCAATGTTGCGGCTTTGTTGTCTTCTTCATGGCTGGCTATGAATTGAGCTTGCTTGGGTTGAGACTTGAGATTTAGCTGAACCTGTACGAGTAAATTTAAGTTTTCTTTATCTGCTGGCTCTTTCCGGGTGGGCACTTTCATATGAAGCCGATTAGTAAAATAAAATGAATTAATTAAATTCAATAAGATTGAAAAGGACATCCAAAACGTTGATACTTGATAGGATAACGATTTCGAGCCTGTCACAAAATATCAAGTTGATATATTTCATAATCGCTAGTCCAAGCCCCAAAATGCCTCCAATTATATCACGTTCTTAACTCCTATTCGATTAAGTTTTAAAATTTAACAAAACTGGTCGGTAGTCCCACTTGTCTAGGTATAATGATGATCGCGTCAAGTTGAAAACGAGTAATGCTTAGTTTTTTTCTTTCTTTGTGAATTCGAGCAGCTTGAATTAACTCAATTGCTATTTATATAATTTTTTAGTATAATTTACATTGAATCTTTTTTATTTTTGTTTATATTACATTTATTATTTTAATGAGTTTTTTTTACCAAAAATTGAGATAAAATAATTTATTTTTTTAAATGACCAGGGGTGGCAAGATTTGACTTTCCCAATGCCAAATTAAGCAGCCTTGCCGTCACAATGACTTTAAAAAAATTTAATTAAACGTCCCCGCCTGACCAGAGGCCCGTTGATAGAGGCAAACCTAAAAGTTTTTTTTCTTAAATAAAGATATCTTAAATAATTTAGATTTTTTTCTAGTTAATTCTGATTTCTTCACCGTTTGATAATATCAAATAAAATTTATAGTATTTATAATAAAAAATTCAATTTTAACTATTTGTTGTCCGGAAGCTTCCCTTGGATCACTTAGAACATTTAGGAAATTAGGAAATTAGGGAATTATAATATCTTGTCGGGCGAATAAAAAACTCCAGTTAATTGTCGTCTGCTCACTCTTATCCGAGCAATTAAGCGACGGCTGGGAATCCGACACAAACCAGACGGGCGCCTTTCAAGCTTCGGAGGGAGCGGCGATGGCGACGACGGTGGGACGACTCAGCCTCCGCCAACTTTCGGCTGTTTCGCGGCGGTCGGCTCGGCTTTTCAGCGACGGAAAAGGCCGGATTCTGAGCGAGGAAGAGCGAGCTGTCGAGAACGTCTACATCCAGGTTTAAGCTTCTCCTCCCCTTCTATTTGGCCGCCGCCATGGATCTTGATGGTAGGATGTTTTTTTCTTGGCTTTGCAGAAAATGGAAAGGGAGAGGATGGAAAAGCTTAAGAAGAAGAAGGAGAAGGCGGCAGCCGAGCAAGCTGAGAACGAGAAGAGAGCTAACAAGGTTTTCGATCTGTACTTCGTTTCTGCAATCTAATTTATTTTTGAATGCTTGGTTGGTTGTGAGAGGGAAATCCTTGTTGATTTGTTCTATCATTTATGGATGATCTAATTAGCAAGTACAAATCCATTGTTTGATTAAGTACAGCATGTTTTACCCGAAACTGGGTGATGGACGACATAAATAGGTGTTCCGACAGATAGCAGTGAAAAGATTTGGTCCAGTAAATCCTTCTAATGATTCCGATTGAGTTATGAGCTAGTACTGTTGTTCGTGACGATCCATGGAAGAACAACTTTAATTCATCATGGTTTAAATCGATTTTCATTAGAGTTTATCTTCTTGTGATTGTTCCGCTAGCTAAGTGTATTATTATTTGCTGTTTGGTGCACAGGTGATGAACCTCTCTCTTCGGTTACTTTGAAAAAAAAACCATCTCCTTGGTGACATCACTGTCTGAAAAATAAATACTACTACATTGGTGTTGTCATTTTTTGTGAACTCGCTCTGATCCAATAATTGCTTTCGTTCTGGTAGTAATTTTGAAAACATAGACTTTGTTTCTGCCTCTTATGGGAAGAGAGGCAAAAACTGAATATGACAGATTCACTGACGCTGTAAGAAAAGTCACTAGGTATGAGATGTTAGCAGAAAACACATGGAACATAAGTATGACGAGCGCAAGGTGGTATAAATTCCTACTCCTCAATCCTGTTTCATGGGAGCTTGGGATTGCTTATGAGCTTCAAATTTCTTGCCCGGCATTAAGAATAACTAGATCTATCACATTCCATAAAAACTTTAAATTTGTATGTTTTATTTGACTTGACTTGTAAGATTTCATATATCACATTCTATGTACTACTAAATTCTTATGCCTCTAATCCCTTTTGCATCCCACATGGGCAGGCTTTTTTTGCTGAAACTTACTGCAATTGATGGTTTCTCAATTTGCAGAAACTTGAAGGTGAAACTCAGAATGCTTGAGATTGAGTTGGGATTTATGGACAAACTACGGTAATGAAACGACAACTCCAGTGTAAATAAGCATGTGTATATAGATGATATGGTGAAAAAAAGGGACGACATATCGTTCCCAAAGTTGTGTGGAGTGTGCCCTGTACTGGAACATAGCTTTGAGCCGTAGGTAAATGGAATAATGTACTTTATGCTGTCTACCAACTCTTTTAACATCTTTCTCCACTCTTACTGAGCTAGTCTTGCTCTTCACGTCCTTATAAGAAACACACTTTGGCTTGTTAGTTTACCAAGATAACTGATTACACTCTTTAGTCTTTACTACTAGTAAATGCATGCCATCCATTGAGTTGAGCAAAAGTATCTTGCCAAATCCAGGTCACTGTCCCCTACTTTTGAGACTATTTGTTACAGATTTTCAGTCAGGGTTCTACTTAAATGGAATGGGAGGGAGTCTCCCATAAGAAGCATATGAATACTTGAAAAGATTTTTCTGTCTTACAAAAGTAGATTCAAACCGTTTAGAGGGCTGACCGAAAATTGGGAAGGCCCTCAAACAGGAGTAATGAAAGTGGAAAAACTATAGGTAAATGGCCCCAAAAATCTTGCCTAGAGATGGATCATGTAGACATATTTTGGACATATATTCTAGTTCGATTTGGTAAAACAAAATCGGCGTTTTAAATTTTTCATCTGTTCATGACCGCATTTTGACCTCTAGATGAAATTCCGGCTTTTGCAATAACCTACCCCAGTTGTATATCACATTCATTACTGTTCTCAGTCAATTGCCAATACGTAAAAGAAATCTAAATATTTATTCTTGTGTTTAAGTAAGGGAAAAATGAAATTATCTTTATACGGGGAAAACTATTAATTGGAATAAACCATGATCATCGTTCTCCCCGCCAAATTCTATGAACCCAGCTAGACTTCTTTATGAAAGAATATATATAATATAATCTCCTTTTTACAGTTATCACTTAAAAATTTAGGGCTGTAGATAACCATTTGATTCACTAGTTTATCAACAGTTGCCTCTTAAATAGAGCGAAATAGTGAAAATTTTATTTACCATGTATAAAAACAATGAAAATTCAATTTATTCACCCAAACTGACTTTAAATATAAAGATATAAAGCTTTATCACGACTGTTTTACTAATTTAATCAATGGTTATTTGTCATAAATTTTAATAGGATTTCTTAATTTAAGCTATTTAATTACTTTGCAGGACTAGCTTACTATAGTTTGCATGATTAAATAATTAATATTCTATGAGTGTAAAACCTTAATTTTTAGAGTTTTTTACCGAAAAATGAGGATATCTTTTGACTTTACTCCGGTAAGATAATCAATACTAATTATTAGAAAAGGGGGAAAATTAAAATTATCTAAAATACCCTTGAAGGGTTTATTAATTTTTTAAAAAAATATTAGATAGCTTGACCCACCAACTCTCCACCTAGGGCAGCTAACCTGGCCGCCCAAGACTGGATTTGGTTGCCGTTGGGTTGAGGGCAACCTAGCTGCCCTCTGTAAAAAGAAATTATATGGTTTGGATTGGGTTGTTTCGTTATTATATTAAAAAATTCTCTTCTTTCACAATGTGTCCTAATTCTCACACAACTTGTAATATAAAAAATTATAACCTTTTCTTTTCCGATAAAAACTCTAAATTTTAACTTACTAATAAATAAAACAGTGATAATTTAACTATGTATCAACCGTTTATGGAGAGTAAAATAGTACAAATTTGATTATAATAGTACTTTATAAATGTAGTTTATAATTAAATTGTAATAAAAAATTTTAAAATGATAAAAAATTATAATAAATATTATTAATCAAATCATAATCGAATTATTAACTGTCCTTGTTAAAATTATTTTAGATTTTACATTCTTACATATTAACCAAAATAATTGTATGTAAAACATACCAACCAAACAAAAATCTTTTCCCGCCACTAATGATGATAAAAGAGAAAGAGTGCCCAATCCCAAGCTCCTCCCATGGCCGTGCCACCCCCCTGCCCAACCTCCTCCCCCTCCCATGACCATCTCCCGACCATCCTCCGATACCCATTAGCTTCCCACAAGAGATTCGCCGGCCATGGAAACCGTTGCCGGCTTCTCCAACACCACCCCCGCCATCTCCATCAACCTTCCCTTCCCAGCTCCATTCATGGCAACTTGGCGGCCAAGAAGCTCGTCTTACTGCTAAACTCTCATCCTCTTGGACGGGCTCCCGCGCCCTCTCTTTGAGCTCTTCCTCTAGAAGCCGTTTCAGGGTGAGCTGGGGAAGATCAGAGGCTGTTCATTTTTTGTGTCTCTACTTCGGATTATTGTTTAGTTACTTTGATGATGGTTTTGTTTTGTTTTTTTGTTTTTGGTTGGTAGAGGGAATTCTGAGCTTAAGTTTTGTCACCTGGCTGGGGACAGTTGAAGGAGAAGTGTTGGGTGGTGAGAGCAGAGATGTTCGGGCAGCTGACCAGTGGCTTGGAAGCCGCATGGAACAAGCTCAAAGGAGAAGGTTAGTCGGGTGCCTTTTGCGTGTTCTTGGTAAAATTTTACTCTTTCCCAGCTCTTCTATACATATAAATACTTGCATTGACACCTTCGTGTATTTGGTAAATTTTAGATAGTTCAACTTGTCCAAAAACTCAAGCTGGCTATTAAGAAAGAAAACCATTTAATATTTACTTCAATATGTATAGTCCCTTCTATACAATTTGCTTTTGCAATTGGATTCTTAGTAGATGTGAGAATGCATTTCAAACTGGGTTGTTTCAAAAATGGGATAATACTTCGTTAATTATGGACTGAAATGTTCACTAGCTGGCAATTCCAGATTTAATATTCCCCTGTGTTTTCTAGTCAGTGGCATTTGCAAAAAGTAAGAACTTTTGGGAACCAACAACTAAGTTTTATGATGTTTACCAGCCAACTTGCACTTGATTTCTTTGTTTTGACTAGTAGATTGGTTGTTACTGTAAAATTTCTGAAGTCGGAAGTTATAACCAAGGAGAACATTGTTGAGCCTATGCGTGAGATCCGAAGAGCTCTTCTGGAAGCCGATGTGAGCTTACAGCATTCCAAATTCGATCTTTATCTTCCCTACTGCATATACATATTAACTTTGAAATTTCTTTCCGCATGTAGGTAAGTCTGCCAATTGTAAGAAGATTCGTTCAGGCAGTAAGCGATCAGGCTGTTGGAACTGGCGTGATCAGAGGAGTGAAACCTGATCAGCAGCTGGTGAAGGTCAATTTGCATATCGTCGATCTTTATCTCATGGAATTAAATTGCTTTCAAATACATAGACATGAATAAAAGTACCTTTCTAAAAAATAGGCCAGATTAACCTGAAGGATGAGTTAGAAATTTTAGGTGTTATTAAGGTAGCAGTTTGATTGGTATATTAATTACTTGATGAATTTTTTACGTGCGTGTTTCCTTTTATTAGATTGTGCATGATGAACTAGTGCAGCTTATGGGTGGAGGAGTGTCTGAATTGGTTTTTGCAAAAGCCGGTGCTACTGTGATTTTGCTGGCAGGTCTTCAAGGTGTAGGGAAGACACCGTCTGCGCAAAATTAGCCTTATACCTAAAGAAACTGGTAAGATTCAGTAGGGTTTTAGACACTACTGAAAAGTTGTGTTATGATAACTTCTGACTGAAGGTGTATGCAGGGAAAGTGTTGCATGCTAGTTGCAGCCGATGTGTACAGGCCTGCTGCAACAGATCATCTTTCTATATTAGGTCGACAGGTATACCAGAAATTAATTTGAAATGTTTTAGTTTTCGAAGAATTATCATAAACATACAAATATTAAGGATGAACATGAAAATTTGGCTACATATGGTCCACAGGATGACAAAACCTCCT
Source organism: Piper betle (assembly GCA_033002965.1). Classification (NCBI taxonomy): domain Eukaryota; kingdom Viridiplantae; phylum Streptophyta; class Magnoliopsida; order Piperales; family Piperaceae; genus Piper; species Piper betle. Next base: position 47,320 of record JAURVB010013421.1, on the reverse strand, counting down.
TAAGGGCGACAGTCTTGAATAAACACACCAACACCATCTTTTACTTGAATGAAATAGAAGTTTTATGCTTCCTGCAACATATCTGATTGAGTAGCTTGTAGAGATTCCAGTGGTGGCTTATAAAAGCCTTAATGAGAGATTTCTGTTTGGGATTATTCATATATCTTATGCATATAAGATTTAGGTATTACAGCCAGCTCATTGTCTCAAACGATTGAAGTATATATATATATATATATATATATATTTATATATCCATTTTGATAAGGCATGTATATTAGACTATACAAGTAACCTGCTCATGTCAAGTTACTAATAATGTGCCTTTCATTTTCTTTTATCTGCTTCTTTGTTTGTTTGGTGAATATTGGAAAATACATAATTTTCCTCAGGTAATATTTTCCCTATATGTTAATTATTTCTAGCTCATTACAGCTAGGTGTCCCTGATCATACAGCAGGAACTGATACAAAGCCTGCGAAAATAGCAAGACGTGGTTTGCAGGAAGCCAAAAAGAATAAAAAGGATGTGGTAATAGTAGACACTGATGGAAGAGTTCAGGTTTGAGAAACTGTCTATTTCTATATACATGTCATACTGGATTTTCAAACATTTATGCTTTAGATATTTCATCAAACAAACCCGTTTCATTTTGCTGCAGGAATTTTTGTTAATACTAATTTACTTACCAGAGGCTTTTCTTTTTCTACTAGATAGATAAAGCAATGATGGATGAACTGAAGGAAGCGAAAAAAGCTGTAAATCCAACAGAGGTTTTGCTTGTTGTGGATGCGATGACTGGTCAAGAAGCTGCAGGTAGTCTGAGGTAGATTTGGAATATTTCCTTCTTTTCAGGGAGCGCTTCCCTTTATCGCTGTTTCCTTGACCCGAGCAGCACTTGTGACATCATTTAATCTTGAAATTGGCATCACTGGTGCAATATTAACAAAGCTGGATGGAGACTCAAGAGGAGGTGCAGCTTTGAGAGTGAGAGAGGTGCATCTTCAGTTCCGTTTTTAGTATTTTTTCTCAAGTAAAGGTGTTTATCATTGACAGGAAATGTTTAGGGAAAAACTACATTTCCATCCCTCTATTTCAACCATTTTCCTCTAGTAAATATATCTACAGGCGACTAGTTTTAATGTATCAATGGGGCTGCGATAATTTTGACACACAATTTTGTCATAAATCTTAAAGCAAAGGTCTATGCTGGACATTGGATCAATTCAAATTCAATTGGCTGCATCGGACATAGAATAAATAAAAGTTCAATTTTATTTGTGCTTATTGCTGGTAGGTATGTTAATAGTAGTGAAACACAGGGATTGGGAAAGCCTATCAAGCTTGTAAGTCGTGGAGAACGTATGGAAGATCCTGAACCTTTCTATCCTGATCGCATGGCTGGTCGTATATTGGGCATGGGAGATGTTCTGTCTTTTGTGAAGGCACAAGAAGTTGTGAGTCTGGAAACTTATTTGGCTTAATAAGTGATCACGTTTTTCTGTCAAATGTGATATCTTATATGTTCTTCTATATCCAGATGCGGCAAGAAGATGCTGAAGAGCTACAAAAAAGATAACGAGTGCGAAATTTGATTCAACTTACTAAAGCAGACTCGTGATGTTGCACAGATGGGTTCAATGACCGTGTCCTTGGAATGATTTCCGGCATGAACAGAGGTACACAGCTTATTTTATGGTGAAACAGAAGGAGCACAAGATCATAAAAGCTGTAAGCATAAGGACCACATCCACTGGTTCACGTTCACCTGATATATCCACTCAAACACTAAAAGCTGAGAAAAGCTTTTATACAGGTGACACCAGCACAACTTCGAGAAGCCGAGAAAAGCTTAAAGGTCATGGAAGCAATGATTGAAGCTATGACTCCTGGTTAGGTTCCAATTACTTTAGTTCACAGAGCATTTGGATATCTATTTAGAATGCAACAGAGAGTGCATTATTTTGAGGGAGATTGTTTTGGAAGTAACATATATTTCATTCCTTTTTCCCCTTCTCCCCCAACTTCATTTACGGAGGAAAGATAAAACCAGAGCTGTTGGCAGAGTCACCTATAAGAAGGACGAGGGTAGCAATGCATTCGGGGCAAACCGAGCAGTAGGTAGTCATCTGTGATCGTCTAATGCCAAATTGATCATTATTCATGCCCAACACAACAGGCCTAAAAACACATGCCACTCTTTTCAGGTCAGCCAACTTGGAGCTCAAGGAGGCTCCATTCCTGCATCGAGCGATCTTGAGGAATCACTTAAAGCTGATCAAAAGGTATTGCTATTTGGTGTCATTGTCTTCTCTTTTCAATCTTGTTTTTGTTCTAGTTTTTCCTGGTTTCTTATCTGCTTGTCATGCTAGCCACCTCCTGGTACTGCAAGGAGGAAAAAGCGAGCCGAGTCAAGAAGGCAGTTCGTAGATTTGGCAGCATCTCGACCTGGCCCTCGTGGTTTTGGTGGCAATTCGTGAGCGTGAATGAAGAACCAGACGACAATTTGGAACAACACGAGATAGTAGCAAAACATTTATTCACAAATTCCTCATAACTTAATTCTGACGCAGCTAGTTTAAGATTCTTGTAAGTTTTGGTTGGTGGTACAAGACCTTAATGATTTTATTGTTCATTCGTGTTCGTAAGTTCTTACAAGTAGAGCAGGAAAATTCTACTTTCAATTTTCAAAGTACATGATTCTTATGGCAGGCACTTCCAAAATCCTATGCCAAGAAAATATAGGGAAAATCAAAGTTGGTCATCGTCAAAGCTTTTGATCAGACATGGAAACAAAGAACTCACTGATGTAGGGGGTTCCAACAGGATGATCAAGCCTCTCTACTTTTCAACTTCTTTGACACCACAAAAACAGCAGCAATCACGGCCACGGCCACCCCCGAAATGACAACAGCCGTCTTCCACGTTTTCATCTCGTCTTCTATCTTTGCTTCTGCCTCTTTCTGAGCATCCAACAGTATAACAAACACAACGCCAAATCAATCCACAGATCATCCAAAACATACCCAAAATCATAGAAATGCTAATTGTTGTTAAATATATACAAGCTCATGCTTATTAATATTCTAATGCAATTATGCATGATTTATGCAAGTTGAGTAACGACAGACAAACTAGAAGATGAGAATAGAACGCTAGTTCTATCACGGATCATCCATCAATCCATAAAAAGTTGGCACAATCAAGAATGATAATAAACCAAATAATATTAATAAAAGAAAACTCAACATGCATAGTCTATGAAAACCTCAAGATCTTTGGCTTCTGCAACATCGGAAGATACGGGGTCGAGGGGGAACTCGTGTGTCTTAGAAGGGTGCAATTCTGCTTCCACATCTGCAGTTGGGAAGGTGGATTCCGACTGGCTGGTTTCATCACCGAAGCCAGATGAAGCCATATGGTCTCCCCCTACCCAGAATAGCTTGTGCAATGAACAAGTTTAAGGATTTAATTGAGAAGAAGAAGATGGGGGGCGGTGTATAATAATATACGAGGACAGGTGTGTGAAGATGAGGAGTCTGAAATTTTCTTTGGTTAAACTTCCACTCTCAACTTCCTCCCCCTGATTTCTGGCGCACGTAACTGTAGGAAATCTCACCTACTTATCATCTTCCGGTTTTACTGCTGAACCGACCACTTTATCCTCTTTATCTCTGTACCACCTTGTGCCGTGTTGTAGCTTGTAGAAGTTGTTTTCCAATTATAGTTTTTTAAATTATTGTGTCCACTGTCCATATGATTGGAATATGATTGGAGATATGCTCGGGGGAGCATTATAGGAATTTTTGAAAAAAATGTTGTAGTGTATGTGATAGTTGTCTTTGGCATGATTCACATGTCTTGAAGGGTGAAATCGGACTTAAAAGTGTTGGAATGAACGCTTGCAGGACTAGCACAACCTCCTCCCTTAAGCATCAATTATCCAGAGATGTCGCATCATTCCCGGCCTACAGAGATAAGATTATAATGATCTTATGATTTAGTGATGGAATTTGATTTTAAAGGTGGATTTAAATTAATTGAACGAGAAGATAAACCATAAAAGTTAAAAAAATTGACATATTTTACTTGGTCAAATATGTTGAGTAGATAGATCGCACCTATGTACATTTATGTGATGGAAGCGTTTTCCTTATCTTAAGTCTAACGTGTTCGACGCGGCTCGACGCGGCTCGACGCAAGCTTGGCATTCATTTAAAATAGCTTTCGTCACGGAGAGTAACAAATCACTGAGATTACTCAACACACTTTCATTCCACAGGGAGGCAACCGTCTTCTTTACTTGCGTTAACATGCACCCGCAATATATTTCACGCCAAAAACAAAGTTTTCACTGGAAAGATCATGTCCAGCACGCAGAGAGAGCAGTATGTTTGTTGGAACTGTATACCTTGTTTGTGAGAAGTTAACATATGACTTAGCTTTTTGTCCAATTATATAGAGAGGGTATGCAAAAGGTAAAAAATGAGCTTGCAAGTCTCTATCTTAGGAGCAACTTTGGCATGGTCTTCCTTGATAATAGGTCCAATAATAATATGCAGCTGACCCAGAGGCAAGAGCTATCGCCCCACCCAAAAAGGAAAGATACCTTCGCTTTTTTGTTGAAGCACCATCAGCTGCAGTAAGAGGGTTGGATGCGTTTGTTGAACTTGAACCCGCTGCAGTAGTCGCAGGTTCTCCAGGACCCTGAAAACAAAATCGTAAATTAAGCCTCATGCTCAAAATGTCCACACTTGAACCACGACTAGCACCTAATGCAAGTCAATTACAGGAGTTTGATGAGCTGCAAGGTGATATATTATTTCCATGTCATGCCTAGACAAAGAGCTTCAACAAGTTTTCTAATAATGCATAGGGTTTTGTTTTTATCACTTTCTTGTAAGAGGCTTTTTATCAGAAGTACTATAGCATAATTGCTGAAGAAAACGAGAAGAAACTAAGTTGGTGAACTGCCACTACTAGGCTTAATAATTGACAGCATGATTGAAGTATTCACTGCCATACCTTGCGGGCAAGCTCCTCCAGTTTTCCTTGCTCAGTTTTCTGAAGCCGAAGAACAAACAATGTTATGCAAGTTCCAGTCGAGAAAACGTGGATTGAGAATAATGGGTACAGAATCCAGGCCAGCTGCCAAGAGACTATCTATGGGGGCAATCACCAATAACCTAATTTCTATTTAGGTCGATCATTAAAGATGCCATATTATTGGATACATGCTCCTGGCGAGAAGAATTCCACTCCCCAAATGGTTGGTCGCTGTTTAGCAAATCTTAAAAGACCGGCACTTTGTCAGTCCAAACAATTAACTTTTACGACTTCAACTTCTTCCCTGGCAACTTCACATAAGAACTCACTCAGGTCACGTTCAAATTGCAGAAGTAATTAAAATGCAGAACGAACTCTAAATCATCACTTACTAATAATTATTAAATTCTCTGACAAACTTGATAAAAAAAAGTAAAATCATTCAACCTGCCAGATTCTCTTGAACAATGTTAGCATTCACCCCTAATAAACCCACAATAATCAACCAAATTAGCAACACCAAGGTTAGCATTCATGAAAAAAGGGGGTAGAGACTAAACAAAGCTAAAAAATATGGCTAAGCAATTGCTCTAAACAATGCACAAAACATCCAACTAAACAAGAGTTCGTGGGCAAGTGTTTGCTTAAATGGGCTCAGTGTAATGGACGCCATTGAAATCTTGTCACCCTGCAAAATAAGGCCCCCCGTGTTAAAGGTTCTTTTCTTCTTCTTTTTTGAACCACTTTATAAAAGTGTTTTTTTTCCTAATAAGAATTATGATAAAAAATTAAAACTTGTGGATTATAAAGTCGAGGAGTTTTTAAACTCTTTGTGAAAAGAGTACTGCTTTTCAGACATTATATATATATATATATATATATATATATATATATATATATAGCCCGTTTACCTGTGCTTGAGCCATCCAGCCGTTGGATTCAAATCTAACGGCTGGATAAAAAAAAGGTTGGGGCGGCGCGCCGCCGCCCCGGCCGACCCGACGCTCGCGGCGATACCCTCCCCACCACCGGCGGCGACAGGGCGGCGGATCTAGCCGCCCCGCCGCTTCCCCTGCCGGCCAGCCGCCCCGCCGCGCCACCCCCTCCCCCCCGTCCCCCGTCCCCGCCCGCCACCCCGCCGCGCCCCGCCCCCCGTCCCCCGTCCCCCATCCCCCGTCCCCCGCCCGACCGCCGCGCCCAGTGTAAAACCCACGATTCGAGTTAGGGTTTTATATTCAGAACCGGTCGGGTCGACCGTTATTTTTCGAGTTGAGTCAGTTTCAGGACACGTATACCGAGCCGACGCCGGTCGCGTGTATGAGCTATGAGGGTCATGCGTACCCAAGTATATGATGATAACGTCATGAACACAGCAGAACAGAATGAGTTATCAGATATATGAGAGTATGCCAGTTAGTTTTTTTAATTTTAGTTTCATATATAGTGGATCGTAGAATTAGTCTTAGGCCGCTTACCGCGTTAGGATGCGTTACGGGCAGTTTGGGTGGGTTGATAATTCTAGAGCATATCATTACGATATTTGGTGTTGTTTGATTTTACGGGATTTTTCCTGATTTTTATGAATTTTTTTAGGATTTAATACGACTTAGTTATTATACTTGACTCGAGCCGGAGACGAGTCAAGTATTATTTACGAAACTGCCACCAGCCCTTTTCTTCCTCTTTCCCGACCTTTTCTTCCCCAAAACGTTGCCGCGCGCCGCCCCTGTTCGCGCGCCACCGCCGCCACGGCCGACGCCAGCTGGCCGCCGTTCGACGCCGCCCGGCCCAGCCACGGCGTCGCCATGCTACCCCGACCAAGTCCGGCCCCAATCGGGCCGCCGTGACGCCGGAATCGCCGTGCGTAGCGCCGCGGCAAGGTTTTGGTCGCGTCGCCGATCGCGCCGCCGCCGACCGTCGCCACCACGATCAGGTGGTCGGCTCGACGTCCTCGACCCCTCAGCTGCCTTCCCCGACCGGAACGGAGGCCGTCGCCACCGTGGCCGGCCGGATTTAGCGACCCATCGCCGCCGCTCTGTTTTATGCATTTTCCGGCGAGCCGCCACCTCCGTTGGCCGCGTCAACCTCGTAGATGAGTCGGGCTCGCCGAGCCGGTTCCGAGGGTACCCAACACGACCCTTTTCCGACCAGTAGAGGCCTCCGGCGATTGTCGCCGGAAAACCACCGGAAGTCGCCGGAAAACCGCCAGCAGCTGCCGGAAAACCGCCGGAAAATCGGAATTCCTGGAATTCGCCGGAATTCACCGGATCTTCCGCGGGGCTCACCCAGTGGTGCCCGATCGAGCTTCGGACGCCGATGAGCGCCAAATTTGAGCTCCGAGACGCGCGACGGAACCCTAGCCGTCGCCGATTGCCGACGACGTGAGGTATAATTACCTCCGATTGATTTATTTAAAATTGATGATAATTGTTAGCATAGCATGCTAGGGTTGATTAATTAGCATGATGAATGTCAGATTATGAATGAAGTTACATGATGTGATTGATAGTTCATGGAGGTTAAGTGATCTAATGAAGTAAGTAAGTTGAGCATGCTAATCGAGTAATGTAACTTAGGAAAAATACAATAAAATTGGTAGGAATAGGATGAGTTAGAATTATTTTCATATTATGATTATTGATTGTGGTTGATGTTTGTATTGCGGTGTGATGGTCATGTCGGATTTGATGCATCATTTAGTTAGCGGGCGTTAGTATTTAGTTTTGATGTGTAGGTACGGAGTATGAGCTCGCCGCCTAGGCGCGATGACACGCTTGGAGCTTCTACCAGGTCCGTTTAGGACTCGTCTTGTTTTACGCTCTTCCATTGTATGTTTATTTTATTATTGCAGGGCGGGTTAAGTGGCGTTTTATCGGATCCCACTTAACTCGGGCCATTTAATCGAATATTTTCGGATTAATAACCCCTCGAGGATGAGATCCCTCGAGGATGATTTCGAAAACAAGATCCACCACAAGTTGCCTTCGGGCCTATTATATGAATCCCTTCCCAGGCCTATATATATAGTTTTATCGAGTTTTCAGTGAGACGAGAGATGGAGAAACCGACTGCACGTACCATGCAGAGGATGCCGTGACAGTCAAAGCGGGCTCTGGATTAGTGCCAGCGGACTGTTCCATTCCCGAGGGATCCTGACAACTCCGCGTTTGAGTTCCTCACACCCGGAGAACGTGGAGGTTTACGGGTACTGTTTAGTACAGCGCATGTCCGGACTTGTGGTTCAAAGGGTACTAAAGGCGACTGCCTGAGAGTACTCGGCCTTCGTGCTCAAGGCCAGGAGAAATATGGAGGTAAGGAGAGGGCTTAGGATAAAGTTTCACGAGAAGTACTGAAAAAGAAGTGCTGAGAGTAGCACAGTACCAGCAGCAGCAGCAGTAAGTTCGGGATGCTACCGGGTCTGCAGCCCAGTGGCTCCTCAGTAGTGCCCTTCAGAGTGTTCTTGAGGAAGTATATGGTTTTCTTTCAGATGAGAGTTTGCTCTCATAGCCAGTTTGTTATAGTTATTTTATTTTCCGGACCAGTAACGCTTGTTACTGACGTTTTTCTTATATATATGTAGGTGATAAGCACGAGATGGATGAGCCAGCTTGGACGGAGGAGCAATGAGGTCTTGTACACACACACATGTTAGATTTCTGAATGTTTAATATTGTATTATTATGTTATTATATTGTGAATGACATGAGTAAATGTTTGAGCATGATGATATGATGTGAATGAAACGCTAAGACATGATAATAGAATGCAAAATATGATCAGAGTTGAGCAGTGGAAGCGTAGTGGGTTGAGACCCGAGCTTCAGAATGAATATGTTATAAATGAGATTTTGTGTGATTGTTAATGCATGCCGATATATTTGTATATATATTATTTATTTTGACAGGGTGGGCCCATAATTGCACTTTTAGGGGAGACCCTGTTAGTTTTACTTCAGAATTTTCATCGATTTTGGTCGTAATTGTGATGGTGTGAAATTTAATTTGCATGTCATTCATGTAGTACCATCTTAGGGTTTTGTGCATGCATTCGTTCATGACAGATCGTATCTTCATCTTAAGACGCCGAGATTGGATCCGCACGAGTTAGGTTCGCGTTAGCCGACCTAACCGGGGCCTGTAACATGCCGGTTCGGTTCACGAGTGTGAACCGGATTTGGGGTGTTACACCCAGCCCGCCACCCCGCCGCGCCACGCCCCCCCCTCGTCCCCCCGCCGCGCCACGGCCCCCCCCCCCGCGCCGCGCCCCCCGTCCCCGGACCACCCCGCCCGCCACCCGCGCCGCGCCCGCCAACCCGCCACCCCGCCGCCCCCCCCCCCGGCCGTCGCTGTGGCCGGCACTGCACTCCGCCGTCGCTGCTGCGGCGGCGCTGGCGGCCTCCCTTTTCATTTTTTTTGATCTTGGCCGTTGGATGCTAATCCAACGGCCAAGATCAAAAAAATGAAAAGGGGAGGCCGCCAGTGCCGCCGCAGCAGCGATGGCGGAGTGCGGTGCCCGGCCACGGCGACGGCCGGGGGGGCGGCGGGGTGGCGGGCTGGGTGGTCCGGGGACAGGGGCGCGGCGCGGGGGGACGGGGTTGGTCCGGGGGCGCGGCGCGCGGCGGGGGGGCGTGGCGCGGCGGGGTGGCGGGCGGGGGACGGGGGACGGGGGGAGGGGGTGGCGCGGCGGGGCGGCTGGCCGGCAGGGGAAGAGGCGGGGTGGCTAGATCCGCCGCCCCGTCGCCGTCGGTGGTGGGGAGGGTGTCGCCGCGAGCGTCGGGTCGGCCGGTGGCGACGCGCCGCCCCAACCTTTTTTTTTATCCAGCCGTTGGATTTAAATCCAACGGCTGGATGGCTCAAACACAGGTAACTTACCTGTGCTTGAGCACAGTAAAAACGGGCTATATATATATATATATATATAACATTTCCTTGGCATGACGGTTAAAAAACAATCAATTAATACATGAGAATAATTAGTATAGCTGCAGCTATATATTCTTTTATAAGCTGAGTTTGATATCAACATTTGGATTACACTGACGATTAGATGATTGCGACAAGTCGTATAAATCAAATAGGCGGCCATATTTTAAAAGTTGTTATAAGTGTTGTGTAAAGCCTTGTGGGTATTTCAATTAGCTTTAAACGAATAATTTTGGGGTATAAATTTGGCCTAGCTCGAGTTAAAGACAATCAAAATAAGTGTTAAACACGTCAATGAAGGCTGAGAATACATTTTTTCTTATTTATTTAGCTTGAGTGTTAGTTTCTAATTCAAAGTGGAGCATTTTACATCACTTGTTTCCGATGATTTATTTAGCTAAAATAGTTGAGATGATATATCAGCCATATAAAAGATAAGCTCTAATCCCTATTTGATAAAATTAAACACCAATTAGAAAGAACTTTTTAACATTCCTAATTACCCAAAAAAGGAGATTTTTTTTTAAATGACAAAACTATTTTCATTTTGGATAATTAGGCCTGATTTTCTTACTACTTGGTAATAGCTAAAAATTTTCTCTTTTTTTTTAAAAAAACTCTAAAATAAAAATATGAAATAAAACGATACCTATTATTAAAAATAAAAAAGAATTTTGGTTGATGGATGGTAATAGCCACTTTAAATACCTTTCTAAGTTTTTAAATTTAGAGTTTAAGGTTGATTAGAGCTCATAAATTTATAATTTGTTTTTTAATAATAATCTATAGTTACCGTTGAGTGCCGGTTTGGAAACGGTTGTAGTTAGCCACTCCCACGACCAGCGTAAGATGAGCCACTCGTTCTCGTCAACCCCTACACTTCACCTTCCATGGCCGCCGTCGCCGTTATCTCCGCCGCCGTTACCGCCGCCGCCGTCCCACGAAACCGGCGTCTTTCGTCGAGGGTTTCCGCGGAGTCTGGTGACGGCTCGACGTCGGCTACCTCCTTGGCCGTCGAGAACGAGGGGCAGTCGACCCCGGCCGCCATCACTCCCCCTCCCAATTTCAAGCTCCCCGAGCCGCGGCGATTCGCCGTCCGCCCGGACAAGATTTTCGACGTCTTTACGGCTTCGTTGCCCATCTTCTTTCGCTTAGGAACTGGCGTTTTCGTTCAAGGGTGCGCTTTCTCTGTTGCTGCTGTTTTTTTTAATTACATTTTTTAACTTCAATTTTGCATGAAATGTATATATTTGGTTACATTTTGCAGCAGTCGTGAGGAAAATGGGGTAAAATTTTCGCTGCATTCAGAAGAAAAAGAAGAGAAAGAAGAATATAATTAACTAGAATACCAACTTATTTCTGATTTTTTTCACTATCAAAAACCGAGAGTTTACATAATAATTTAAATATATATAACAAGGGACACACGAATAATATCTCCAAAGATCATAATTGGGGTCTAATTCGTATGCTGTATTTTCAAATTTTGGCAGTTTAGTGTTTTGGTGACACTGTATTTCTAATAGAAAAACATATAATGGTGCTGAATTTGTTCTTATATGTATTGTTTTGTGTGTTCTTTCTGACATTCAGCTAGTTGGTGTTCTTTAGAAGCAAAATAATTGAGATGTATTATATCATGTTGTTGAAGTATATAATGGAGTGTTGTAATTTTGCTTATCTTTTCAGGTATTCTGCATCTCTTGTGTCTGAATCCGATGTTCCACCAGGCGAATATGTCTTCAGCATTGCTGGTGATATACCTCTCCTTGCTACAAATTAAGGAATTAGTTGCTGCAATCCTATTTAGCCAAAAAACCATGCAATTAGTTGCTGCAATCCAATTTTACTAGTTTAAGCTGCAGGTTGTTATTTTTGGCTATTTTTCTTATTAAAATTATATCTAACTTGTTAAGCTCTTGTTTAGAGGTTAAAAATGTCTGTTTAGCTGAGATGCACTTGTTTAGAAATTTATAAGATTTACTGCACTTAGTATGATCAATAAATAATACAACGGGCTTCTATAATGATTTATTTGAACTAGACTATGATTAATTCATAGCTAGACTATAATTAATCCAAATATTTAGTTTCTGAAGTGCTTCTCGGGTGTGATTATGGGTGTAGATCATCACTTGCTATGATAATGATGCCATATTTAAATTCAGACTAGCACAAGTCTATGTATCATGATAAATGAACGTCTGAAGAACCAATGAACCATTTCTCACAAGTTTGATTTTTAAGAAGTATTTTTTATTACCCTTTTTATTAGATAAGTACAAGCAGTTTCATGAGTGACCACTGTTAGTTCTAAATATTCTCTTTATTTTAAAACATGTTATGTATTTTAATGTTGAACAGGCTTGAAAATAAAAGAAACCTCAAGACTGGGCTCTAGACCAGAGAAACCCATTGAGATATATGAATTTGAAAGGTATTTTGGCCCCACACATTATCTGTTCATCATTTACTGCCCTGCATTTGCCATTTATTGTCACTGTCTCTTGTTTCATAAACACCAAAATAGACAAATCTGAATGGTGACTTGTTTTACTTGCCTGAAAAAACTGGCGGTTCACAATCCATGCTGGATGTTCAGCTGTCCCTTTTGTCGAAAGGTACTCAGGTTCACTTTATGTGTCTTTTTTCTCTCCCTCATTCTTGTTGGCACAATATTTTTACTTTTAGATCCAATTTCAGGTTAGGGAGATTGTAAGTACGTTAGATCTTGACGTCCTGTTCTACCCTTGCCCAAGAAATGGTCCCAATTTTCGTCCCAAAGTTGCTGAGATGGGTGGGAAGCAGCAATTTCCTTACATGGTACATGAGCTATTCGGCTAAGGTTTATTGAGGCACATTTTCCCTCGTGCTTGCTGAAGCATTTGTTTATGATTATGTGGTCTTAGAGAGAAAAGTTTCTATAATACCCGTAAGGTGTTCTTGCTGTTTACTTGCCTCTATACATGGTATGTGCTTTATACCTTGATGACAATTGTTTTATGCTTTTTATATGATGGTTGACCTTGAGCATATATAAATGACTTGAGGCAATTGGAGAGTATCTCTCTTCATGGCACCTTTTCTATGTCCGTGTATGGGATTATATTATGAGATGTCGTTTTATGTTCATAAATTTGTTTTTGCTTTACTAGATGTGCTTATGAAATTCTTTTCTCCTTTGCTTATGAAATTCTTTTCTCCTTTGCTGATAAATTAGTTTTTCTTCTAAATAACATTTTTGTTTACTAAACTGCGTGTCTTGACCTATAACTGTTTTGGTTTAAGAGATGATTGATTTTTTGTTTACAGGTGGACCCCAACACAGGAACAAAAATGTATGAGTCAGATGACATAATCAAGTATTTAGTTGAAAAATATGGTGAGCAATGTAACTATGATATATAGTTTTTATTTTATTTGTCTCTGTCTACTTCCATCTATATGATTTAGAAAGCAGGAAATTTGCCACATTCCATAATAATCTTGATTTTTCCAAGGTGATTAATGGTCATGGGAAAATGATGCATTCCCTTCATAACTGCTGTTCTAGTTGCTATATCTGAGTTTGCTTCAAACAGTTGAATTTTGTTTGTGAGAAAGTTAATCTTGAAAGCAAGGGCAGTCCCCTTCTTTGCCCTGAGCCTGTCTTGAAATCTGAAGGACATTGTGAAGAAGTCCAGATTATGCTTCGGGATGCTTTATGAGCAAATTTTCATTCGTTTTCATTTTCCTTCTAAATTGTTTAGTCTATAGAGTGGAAGCTGTTGGTTTGGCTTTTGAGCAATTTCTTCTATCATGTTGTTAGGTGATGGAACTATCCCTATCATGTTGTCCCTTGGGCTTTTAACGGTGAGCATTCTTTTATTAGTATGCTTTATGGCTATAGTGGAATAATGTAGAATGTCTGAGGGTGGGGGATGTTGATGAAAACCTGGAAGGGGACTAGAGAAAAGATATTTAAGCTCAATGTTTTAGTTACAGTTTACTTTTTCTTTTTCTTCTTTTTTGTTGAAGATTAAGAAAACCCTAGAGAAAAGATGCAAGGTTATGTCTATACTCTAGCCTATCCAAACAGGTTTACATCACATGGAGAGGGGAAGGGGGGTGTGGGGGTATACTTGTCTCCCTGAGTTCCCCCTATGTTAGCCAATTTTTTTATATCTTCATTGTGAAGGGAGAAATGTTAAAAAAAAAGGTAGCCCAGTGCACAAAGGCTCACACATTTGCAGGGTCCAAAGAGGGGTCAGACTACATAGGGTCTGCATTTTTGCAATAGGGTTTATTGTAACAGCCTTATTCAGCATTTTTGCAAGCGCTGGTTGACTCTGTAACACCCTTATACTGCATTTTTTCTAGCGGCTGGTTGACTCTGTAACTGCCTTATTCCCACTCACTTAAGCTTTTAGGGAAGGTATTAATGCACTAAAATTTTAGATTTTGTAAGGTTCAAATAACCCGAGTTTGTTCCTATCGGAAGAAAATTACCAGGAGGAGATTTTTGCAGCGTGTTTGCCCTTGTGTTAAAAGATGACAGGATGTTTGCTCGTGTGGGGGAATGCCAAAATATGTATGAAATGATACACTTATCTAGTTGTTTATGCTCTTTGGGAAGTGGAAATCTAGCATAATTAAAGGCTAGACTTATTTATTTTACAGGTTGTTGATAACGTGGTAACCGTGCATACTTACAATTATATTAGATTGATATCTTTTCTGCTCTGATTTTCATTTTGTAGACTTTGACTGCTGGGTTTGGAATGATTGGTCGTATGGGGAGGGTAATATTTTTGTTGATGTGCTTTTGTTGTTTTTATCATCAGGTTGCACATTCTTGTCTGTCACACTTATCACTCCTGCTCTAATGATTCTATTTGCAGGGCTCTTCTTATATTCCTTCAAAGCTTCCCCAAACCACTTGAATTATGGGCATATGAGGTTAGAGTTACTGAAGTTATCTCCAGTTATAGGAATTAGGGAGTAATGAATTTATGTTTCAATTTGAATCTTCGTTCTTCCTTAGATACCAATATTTAAGCTGCTAGCTGGCCGATGAGATATCCTTTGATCTTGCAGCCTTCACCCTTCTGCAAAATTGTTCGTGAAGTTTTAGTTGAGTTAGAGTTGCCACACATTCTCCACAGGTTGGTTAGATATTCATTTTACTGAATTTAGTGGTCCATTTGAATAGTTGATTGTTAAAGAAGTGTTCATCTATTTGCCTCACATATCGACTACTAAGATGGAATTTAGATGTATATAGAGGAGATAGAAAGAGCTTTCAGAAATAAGATTGACTTGTTAATGACAGGTCAATTTGACCTTTGGGCCTCAGAATTCCACAAGTTTTTTTTTTTAGCTTTTGCTTTTCTACTATTGGTCCCTGCCATTCGTGCAGCTCACTAGTAAATGCACATCACTGGTAAAAGCACAAAAAATAGTCCTCTTTATCCACGTCGAGAAATGGAAAAGCGAATGTCAAAGTATTACATTTTACTTTGAAATTGAATAATTGTTAATCGTATAATTGATGCAGGATTCCAAATTATAAGGCTATTATCTTGTGCTATGTAATCTCGCCTTGGTGATCTATCTTTTATGGATTGAAACGTTAATGAAAATAATCATCATTAGGAGCTCTAACTTGCTACAATATTGCCAACTATGTGCTTTTTCTAAATCCTGTAGCTAGCCTTGAAGATAGGTTCTTACTAGGATTTCTGTTGCAGTTGTGGCCGTGGTAGCCCCAGAAGACAGATTCTTTATGAAAGAGCTGGGCATTTTCAGGTTTCTTCATTTTTTTTGTTTGCTTTGGCTATTTAAGTGAATGCTGTCTGTAGCAAATTGCTATTTTCACTAGACTGAAGTCGTGTTGAAACTCGAAACCATTGGCAGGTACCATATCTTGAAGACCCCAATACCGGAATAAAAACATTCGAAAGTGCGGAAATAATTGATTACCTGAAAGCAACCTACATTCAACCGGCGACATAACATCCAGTGGATAGTGTAAATACTTGCATGCTGTTTCACATCTATTCATAGCTTGTACATCTGTAACAATATATTTCATATAAATCCTTGTAAGTGAGAAACCTGTGTGTTGGAAAAAGTTTTGGGTCTTCTCTGCAGTTTTAGTATTTATTATTATATGCTGGGCAATTGATAAGTAAAATTATTCCTTATCATTTGAGCAAACATATATTATTGAAAGTCCGATTATTATCTTTGGGTGCATAGGGAGATATTGCTAACATATATCCATCTCCAAGAAATAAAAGTGCAAAGTTCGGATTGTGTTCGTTTGGAGATAATTTTCAAATCTCCTGGCAATTGATTTTAATCCAATCCATCCAATAACAGGCACAAAATATCATTTTTCTCCGGATGTTAACGGCCATTGTTGGTTAGAAACCGACCAAATTAAGTCAGGAAGACAAATATCGACCTCATCCTCCCCTTCAACCATCTGCAACAAACAAAATACAAAATAGGGAGGAGATGCTCAAATTAAGATAAGGAGGTCCAAAAATAGCTCATAAGAGGAGTTGCCGGTTGCATCTTCTATACGTGGAACTCTTTAACACACAACCCTCCTTGTTGCAAAACAAGTATAGGTGACAAAGTCGGAGAAGATGGCAATGGCGAAAACCAGATACGATGTTGCGCTTGGTCTTTTGGCATTGCTACTTCTTGCATTTGACGTTCATTCTACTGGTAAGAACATCTTGTATATGTTAGCTATGCATATTTTCCCGCCATTTAAATACGGATATCGCCGTCTAATGGTTTTCATCATGAGTGCAGGTTGTCCCAGTGGAGAGATGCAATCTCCCATCGACATTTCAAGAAACAACATCTCATGGAACAAGAAGCTGACAAGCTTGAGAAATGAATACAAACCTGCCAAAGCCGTTCTCATCAATCATGAATATGGTGTTGGGGTACGTACTTAGGCTTTTGCATTTCTGGCCCCTTGATTCAGCTTCTAAGATTGAACATATTGGTTGAGATGCACGATTCCGCTGTAAATTATTGTTGCATAGATAAAGATGAAGGGTGATGCCGGAGTGCTCATCATCGACAACAAGAACTATTCCTTGTCTCATCTGCTGTGGCGCACACCTGCCGAGCACACCGTTGACAATGTCCGGTAATCAAATTAATGCATCTCCTGCTCTACAAGAAGTACAAACTATAAGACATTTATATAACTTAGTAAGTTATCAATCTTTGAAGTTTTTAGCGTTTATTTATATTTGAGTGATTAAAATTTACAAAAGGCATCCCGCGGAGCTTCAACTGGTGCACAAAGCTGCCGACGGTGCAGTCTCCGTCCTCGCAATTCATTTCAAGCTGGGTCGGCCAGATCCTTTTGTCGGTCTGGTATGCAACTCAACCGTAAATTTTGAGTTAGCCAACATTGAGTGATTGGGCCAATATTACAAGAAATGTTGTAAGAAAGTACCATTCATTTTGACGAAATTTTAATGGGTTGTGTGCAGATGGAGAAGGGACTAAAGGAGCTGGCCAAGGAATCCTGTGGAGCAGATGAAGAGGCTCATATTCCGATTGGCATTTTGAGATTCAAATTCCTAAAATTGTACGCCCGGGACAAGTACTTTAGGTACATGGGCTCTCTCACAGTTCCCCCATGCATTAAGAACGTCCTCTGGAACATCGTTTCGAAGGTCCCTCCTCTTAACTTATATGTCGTTCTTCCTGCACATTATCTGTTTATTGATCAATTATATATACATTCTATCTATTTGCATTGACAAATTTCTCTTCTTGATAAAGGTGAGAGAGATTTCTAAGGAGCAGTTGGACGTGTTGAAAGCACCATTAGATGTCAATAGTGTACCGGGAAACTCCATGTCACTCCCAACCCCAAAAAGCCGACAAGTGGAAACATTTTTTAGAGCTTGATATGATCGAGTGTCATGTCGGAGGAATCATGCTTAGACTCTTTTAATCTGCCTCTCCGTTCATCTCATGGGAGGTAAATGGTGTGTCACAAAAGTGCCATAGCATGGTGTACAAGCTCGTTAATTAGGTTTGATTGAATATTAAGTACCTTAATTCACCAATGAGTGTTTGTACTAGTGAAAAACGATATAACTAGAATCAAGTAGTAGTCATGACTCGATGATGGCATGGAAATTAGCAAATCTCGTAGTCATGTTAAAGTGTTCTTTGTTTGTAATAATTCGATCTTTAATGATCAGGGTATATTCACTATTGGTTTTGAACAACTGATACATGCAGCACTACATTATAATAGAGGTGGTCTGCATGCTGAACCCGCTATGTTTAAGATATTGGGAACAAAAAAACAACAAATGTAAGGAATTAATTACTTAACAAAAAAGTTTTTTCGTGATGAGAATTACCCAACATTTTCTCAGAAAGTAAAATCCAAACATTGTTAAAGAAAACTAAATCCAAAATTAATGGTGATGTCGTCATCGCAGATGATGTATATCGAGTCTTATTGACAGAAACTTACAAACATAAGCCGAGCATGAATGTATGAGAAGATTTTCCTGACAATCCAAATTCACATTGATCATAAATTATATGGCAAGAACACGCCACTTCACAAATCGAGTTAAAGCTTAAGAACCAAACAGAAACAACAAAGTAATGCCCAGCTCCGCATATTAGATCGGGGCTTCAACTACATTTCTAAAATCTCCCAACGTGTGCATTGCAATTCAGGTCGAATTCACCAATTTCTTTCCATTTCACGTAGCCCGTTACTCGACCATATACGTCATGCAACTCAAAGCAATATTTAAACAAACACAAACATGAAATAACTGCAACCAAGTAACCGGGCTCAATCCAACGAAATACCTGAACAGCACTATGAGCTTATACGGACCCAAATCATAACACCTCTCTAATCTCAACTTAATCATAATTGCAAAACTGTTGAAATTTGATCTCTTACTAATTCTGTAGCATTGGAAGCTGAAACTAGCAACAATACAAGCTTCGTTTTGAAACAGAAAAAAAGAAAAAACAAGAAACAAGAAGGTTTAGAACTGCACCGTAGTCGAAGTGCTTATAAGGGGCATAACTAGAAGAAGGTCATCCTCATTTCCGTCCACTTTACACTATTCTGGCCCAACTAGAAAGCCCATCTAGCACTTCATACGCACACGGGCCCGCCTATGTTTTTACAAGCCACCTCAAACAGTCTTGGGCCCCACATCGTCAAAATCCCGATCGCCATCCACGGCCATCGCCGCCGGCCGCCGCCTCCACACCGGGCTCCGGTCCGCCATCTCCACCGCATCGCCCGCCCACGCCTCCGACCGGCGCCCCGACGCGAACTTCTTCATCCCCCCAATCCCCGCCGCCGGCCCGATCGGCGCGCTCCGCGAAATCCACTTCGGTTCTTCTTCTTCTTCTTCTTCTCTGGCGGGTACCTCCGGCGTCTCCGGCTCGCTTTTCCTCGATTTTATGCGGCGGAATCGGAAAATGGCGACGAGAGGTGACCAAAACCCCGATTTCTTCTCCACGGGCGCCGACTTCGTCCCCGAGTTGGCCCGCTTGCTTTTCTTCCGGTGGAGGCTTCGATCCCGAATTGACCGGACGCGACCAATGCAGGAGACCTTCGGCGACCCCGGCTCCGAGATCGGCGGGACGACGGGCCTGCCCGACGACTTCGGGAGGAACCTCGAAATCGGCCGGCCGCTCCCGCCGCGGCGCAGGCGGCGGGAGAGCTCGCCGGAGTCGGGCAGCTTGGGGAAGACGAAGAAGGAGGCGGCGCTCTTCTTGGCGCGGTGGGAGCTGGAGGCCGAGGCGGAGGCGGAGGGATGGAGGTCGGCGGCGGCGCTCAAACGGCCGCCGGCCTTGGTGGACTGGCTCCGATGGAAGAAGGCGTAGCCATGGACGTCGAGCCAGTCGAGCCGGTCGCTAACAGGCAGGCGAAACGACTCGGCAGGGATCTGATCGCCGCCGTCGTCGTCGGCGGTGGAGAGGTGGTCGGGGAAGAGGGACTCGCAGGCGATCTTGCCGTCGTCGGCGGTGGCGCCGCGGCCACAGCGAAGGAGAGTTTCGAGATCAACGCGAGGCATCAAAGATCCGGACATGCAATCTATCAAACTC
This sequence comes from Piper betle, assembly GCA_033002965.1. NCBI lineage: Eukaryota > Viridiplantae > Streptophyta > Magnoliopsida > Piperales > Piperaceae > Piper > Piper betle. The sequence goes on along the minus strand of JAURVB010013421.1, from coordinate 27,233 downwards.
AGGTAGTAAGTTTTTTTGATTTGTGCCTGCTTGCAGGTTTATTTAAATATATGCAAATCTAGTGGGGCTACGCCTCTAAGAAATAATTAATGTATAGTAAGAGTTGGACAATAATGTAGTGTAGGTGTAGATGAGCACAAACTAGCAGTAGAGTTAGAAGATTGAAGTTCTGGAAGGAGGGCAGGATGTCTTTATCGGCAAGAGCTGTTGTTTTGGGACTCCAGAAAGTTGTGCGGGAAAAAAATAATGTTGTTGGTTTACCTGTTCCTTTTCCCCATAGATTATTAGTTACTTGTTGACGTTTGTTTTAGGATGGACTCGTCGGTGGGTGGTGTGAGGGGCGTGGTGAATAGATTAAGCACGAGGGGTGAAACACGATGGATTGGATGTTGTCTGGGTAGTTTTTTTGGTTTACGTCATAATAATACTGTTAATAATATTTGTAGTAGGAGAGTAGTAATATGTACGAGAGTTAAAGAGAACAATGTCTTATGTATGGAGGGGAAAGGACAATGGCATATGATGCATGCAACGCAGTGTTACGTCTCATGTCAGCAAGAGCATGTTATCTTTGAATCTTGTGGTGATTAAGTAAAGGGTGGAACGCGCGTACGGGTACTTAGAAAAGTCCAATAAGTTGAATAACCTACCCATGAAACCATGAGCGTGTTTTCAGAGGTGAAGCCTAGGTAGCTAGCTAGTCGGTAGCACTAGAGCTTCCTCGCACTGATAAAAAAAGCACACTTAAAATCCCAATAATTTTATATGAATACTTGGGCCTTATTCAAGATTGAAAATTACGAGTTAGTTATTTAGACATTTCAACTCTTAGTATCTATTATCAAAGCAACATAGTTGTACATTAACTATCAGTGGGCAAGAGTAATTGTATCTCTTGTCTTATTAGAAGAAAAAAGTAAAGGAACGAAGGAGAAGCATCGACATGCGACCCGTCATCGATCCTGTAATATACGACCTCGAGCAGCGTCCTGCAAGCAGCGTCGTCAAAGCCTTTCTCCGCAAGCTTTTGTCTGGTATGACCACGCCGCCCCTCTCTGGTACGAACTGTCTTATTCTTAATTCCTTGATTCAATTAGAAACTTCCTTCGCTTATATTAGCTCTAGTTGGCTAATTGAAGCTGCTGGTCCTTAAAATTCCCAACACCACCAGTTTGCATGGAATATGACAAACTACGTTCTGGAAATATGTACGTTTGTCACCATATATGTCATGACATTTTATGACAAGGCAAGTTCAAGTATGATTCCTTGGAAACAAATGTTGAAGTTTTGAAAGATGGTCGATCATCTCTGCTTGTCCAACTGTCGAAGAGTGGACCTCTTTGGGCCGACAAAATTTCTCCCAGTATCAGCTGCAAGTCTGCATCTCAGGATCTTGCTAATGAAGCCTTGTTCTTTATTTCTATACTACGTGGCATTGATAGTTACGTCTAGAACACTCGCAGAATAAAGATTGAATTACTCTTTTTTCTTCTTAAATGGAAAAAATTCACAAGTTGTCCTTATCATGGAGGATTGTGGTCATTGATTCCGTAGTGTACTAAACTAGTCGCAAATTCGCTATGGCACACGTCAATCTGTATTCCGTACTTTCTAGAAAACTAATAATGAACGTGATGCAGATAGAACCTTTCAGGGAGTCGAGCCAAACATTGCTGGCGCAAACGTAACCGCTGATTTATCTTTAAATTTGACCCGAGCATATTAACAATGAAATTTATCCGAATTTAAGATGATCTTGAAATAGCTTACTTTGTATTTATCGAAGATTCGTTGTGATATTCAAGATTTTATTACTGGACACTGAGTTTTATTTTTTAAAACTATATTTTTAATTATTTTGTTATCTTATTGCATGTCAAGCAATTTAATAATAGATTAAAATGTTGTTCTCATTAAAATTTAATTTGAGCAAAGTAGAGCTGTGAATTTCCCTTGATATAAAATCACCACGTGCAAGGATCAGAAGCCCACGAAACCTTACTCCAGTATTTTGATATAGCTAGTGTTCCAGGGAATCTCGAATGCCCGAACAACGAAAAGCTTCTCGATATAAAACTTATTTATTTTCAAGATGCCACAAAATTATAGCAGTTCATATCAATAACTTATATACCAGTTTGTAGCTGAAATGCAAGGCCTTCCCATTCAAATTGTTCCCTTAAATATCCCTCTCTTAAGTTAAACCAGACGACGAGTGACAATTCTTGATATATGCTCTATATAGTTAGCGTTCATAATTCGTATCCATGGCCAATGGGTGTTACTATATATTAGGTTTTAGCAAGCTTCGACATAAATTGTGTAATGTGTAATATTTTTAGGAATTAGATTTTAACTCTTAAATTAGTTCTTTTCCATACATCATACTTGAGGAAAATGCAGATAAATGAAAGTCAACAAGGTAAGTAGGGTGGGCTTACAGCCCAAATGGGCTCGATAAGAACTCGAAGATAAATGAACAGAATTTTAGTGACGCAAAAGTCTCAAGATGTATTTCTCAATGAGCGTTTCCAGTTAGCACCTGTACCACTAAAGAGTATGAAAGCAAGCAAAAAGAGCAAGATCTGAGCCACAACCATATTTTCATTACAATGACCTGTTTCAACCAAGTCTATGCAAAAAGGTATTAAATATAAGAACCTAGCAAAATCCATTGCTCTTTACTGTCAACCAAAATATTCACAAGATGCAATTGAGATAGAAAATAAAGCTATCATGATCAATGTTAAAGACTGGCATACAAGTTACTAACTAATTCAGCACTGTCGCCCGATTTTAAAGCTCTCGATCAAGCTATGGGTCATGATATCTCCTAACCCCACAAAAATTCCAGTAAACATAACACTGTTCCATGCCATAATCACCCTAAAAGCAGACACTTTTGCCATCTTTCGATCAAAATCACTTGCAGAACGTAGTTGTGCAATCTGGAAAAAATTCTCATATGCTGGACCACCATTGATATGCAGTAGGTTTGCAAGTAAAAGGGTAAAGAACCTGCAGTTCTTTGTAGAACACTAAGAAAGGAACTATCAAATATTGTGGCAAACTTCCACATTTCACAAGGTCTGTTTTCTCTGTTTGTTTGAGCAGGTTGATGAATACATGTTCTAGAGCATCCAATTCTACCTCAACTGATTCCAATGCATCCAACCAACTCATTAGCATTCTGTTACTAACGTTTATCACTTTCATACATTCCATAAACAGTTTATGAGGACGTAACCTACTATGGACAGCATGAATCCTGTACAAAAAGTCCATAAGATTGGCTCATTCAGTGTTTGCTGCACCTACATATAGAATGTGTGCTTGATTCTCTCACTACAATGAAATTGCATTCTGATTGTGTCTAAGTCTGGATGGAAGCCTGCAAATCGTAGAGCATGGCAGTAGAAATTTTTGAACGTCTAGGCCAAGTGATCCTTTATTTTGGTGTCATGTTCTGCCCTTTTTGCGTACAGTCTCAGGTAACTAGCAGCTACATAACAAAATCCAGCGGCCAGTATAGAAATTTCATGTTCATCATCAGCTCCAACCAAAATTGTCATCCCGATGGTCGATGTTATAAGTTTTCTCTTCTTCTTTTTACTGTAGGAAACTCTTATCTTCTTCGATTCTTCTTCATGGTATCTTACTTCATCTGCAAAATCTCTGAGTTCAACCGGTATCTCTCCAAAGATTCTTTGGCCATTCTGGTCTTTAAGATTATAAGCTAATTTCAACAGACCAATGGCAGGACAAAACTCTACTCCAGTTTTGTTCAGATTGAACACATCTTCTCCAAGTTTTATGATCTCTTCATCCTCCATTCTTGCTAAATAGTAAGATGGTCTTTTGCTTGGTTGAAAATCATGCCATGTACTTGATTCAATAACTTTTACAGATAGCTGTTTCCCTTTGGAGGGCCTTTCAGATGCTCTTCATATTCATATGTCACAAGCTTTCCCTAGAGAACTTTCAAATCTGGGATATGAACTAGATGGTTTGTCCTCTATTCTTTATGAATATCCTTCACTATTCTTGAGATTTGGGCTTCCAATATGAGCTTCGAAAAAGAGTTTTCCATATCCAAGCTCAAAGCTTGCATATCTGACCTAGATGTTTTGTCCTCTAGCTTTCCTAAAGAACCATACATCTTATCAAACAAATTAGATATGTTGGGCGACAATTTCATTTGGAATCTGAAATGGAAAGACAAGGATATAACATAGTCAATTTGTTGTGATGGTTCTAAAAGGAGGAGATGAAAAAACAAGCATGGATGAAATTGGCCAAATAATGATATGAAATCGCAATAAAAAGTATGATATTTATCAGAGATGATAGTCAAGTGGAGCATTACTGACAATTTCTATGTGAGCATTTTCAGTGCTACACATCAGAGAGAAAAATATTTGGATTGAGTTTCATACACAAATATCTGCATACTCAGAGGGTTTTCAATCCACTCATTGAGAATGTCAACAGCCTACAAATAGATGAGAAATCATACCAACAAAAGCAAGGAACAGTAAGTGAGAACTGGGCACTGGGCAGAGAAATCCCACACCAGCTCACGAGAAACACCTGAATCATGAGATGATTCAGATGCAACAAAAAAACACAAGCATGCAGACAAAATCAAGAAAGTACGAAGAAATTGTACTAAAAAAAGAATTAGAATGGACGTAGAGTTTGGAACAGATTCTCTCCAGAAATTGAGAAGGCGTCTCACTCCCACCTGGCAAGACATGCAGTATATGAATAAGACACGCATCCAGATCCACACGTACCAACAATGCCTACTAATATTTTTTTAGAGAGTGTTTTGCTAAATCATAGGGATGGTAATGACTTTTGTCTAGCTCCGTTCATCTCAACACTATTCTTTGACAATATTCCTTTCCGCCATTCAAGTAATCCCATGCTTTCCGCTTACATCCTGCTCTTGTATCCTTCATTGCCCTTGGTTCCGGTCAATTTTTTCCATGATCAAGACCTACTTAGATTTTAAATTTTTCGAGCTCGAGTTTAACTCCATTCAAAATAAATCCTAAGCGATTACAATACATTAAATATGACTTAATACTTATTAGCATTCAATTTTTTTGCACTCTTTAATGTTTGCTTTTTATAGTCACCTTTTAACTCCTCTCCTTTAGCGTGTAGTCACCTTCTTTTTTCCCTCTTCCGTTCTTTTCTTTTTTAAGTCCCATGACCAACTTTTCTCCCATCACCATTCTTTTATTTTTCTTAGTGTCAATTTGATCATTCATGTACAGTTGCACCCTTAATACGTTGGGGGTGGGGAGGGTTAGTGAAACTGATAATGTTAAATGTACTTGTAAACTTAGAGTGTGAATCTATATTAACAGGTTAGTGTAATTAATATTTTAAGTGTGAATTGTATTCGCACCATTTTTATAAGCCCAAAAAAACATTGCAAGTCCGTTAATTAAATTACACACTTCATCACAGGGAACTTTGATTGTAGATTTATTAGCCTTAAATATAAAAAATAAAAGAGATTCACGTTAGATTATAACTTAAATTTATTAATAAATATAATTTTATTTATAACAAATTAATAATAAAATATTCTTTATTCCGTCAAAGGATTTAAATTAATTCACGGTTTAACTGGCACGTAAATAGTTAAACTGTCGGGTATGTTCCTGAATAATCTTGTACCTCTTGTCACATTTACTAACAGTAGTCGCCATTGCGACAACGATTGATGCAGGTGCCATCATCTTCTTCTCGGAATGTGCGGCAACAATTGAGTCCGGAGAGGAGGGTAGGCAAGGAACAAGGAGGCCCTCCCCACCACCACCACCGACCATGACGCCCTTCTCTCCTACCCGGCCTCTTGCATCCCTTTCCGCTGCCTTCCCTAGCGGGCATCTTTCCCTTCTCTCCTACTCGACCTCCGCCTCCCTCTCTGCTGCCTTCCCCAATGAGCACCTCACCTTGACCATCTGATCTCCCATCGTCCTCTGCCCTTCCCTCTCCTCCCTTCCCCTTTTCGTCACCCGCACCACCTTCCCCGGCCCATGCTCTCGTGCCGCCCCCTTCCTCCCCTATCCATCCCCACCTCCCCCGTGGTGCTCAGGTGGTTATATCTGTTTATAGATGTTTTCAAATGTATATTAAGCTTGCACACGTTTGGGAATCCAAGCTAATGATATGGGGAAGATAGTGGTCCTAAAGAAGACAACTTTGTTAATTACAATTAGTTTATTGTGGGGATGGGTCATCTCTACACTGTTCTTTTGGTTGGGGATTAGTACAAGCTTCACATGATATTTAGTGATATTTTTTGTTATTTTGGATGTGATTTATTTTGGGGACAAATGCAGGTTTATGGATGAAAGATTGCTGTTTGTTTATTTATTGGTTGCAATTTGATTGAAGAGTAGATATCATTTGTGTTTGGATTGCTGCCTAATCGTACGTTTGATTTCAAGAATATATGATTGTAAAATTTTGTTTGTCATGCTTGGTTTTACATTGTTAATGAGATGGACTCTTTATGTCATTCTAAAATCAATGAGTTAAACTTTCTCTAGAATGTCACTTGAAAATTCACCCATGCTTTTTCTGCAATGAAGAAAACCAAGTTCGCGTAAAATAACAGTCAAGAATACTGAACATAATAGGCCATTTCTCTAACTTTTCAGAGTAAACAGATATCAATGTATGGTACAGGGTTATTGCAACATTGGCAGCATACTTAATTTGAACTACCAGATATTCCTGTTATCTTCTGTGACAATATTAGTTCTCTATACCTCACTGTCAACCCAATCTTACATTCAAAATTAAAACAACAAAGCTATGGTCTTCAATCATTTCAAAAATCAACAAGCCACGAAAGTGCTTGAAATAAGATATTCCCATCAGCATCGCAGACAGCTAATATGCTGATACATGAGTTGACAGCATCTGCATTCACAAAGTTTTTAACCAACCTTCATCTTCCAGATCCACAGCTTGAGGGGAGGGCATTGAGGACGACGGCATTGAAGCTCAGGACAATTAAAATTAAGTAGTTTCAAGAGGAATGCAAATGTGGTGTTAGTAATTAAAACAAGCCTCCACTCTCATGTTCATATTAAGAGAGGTGATTGAATAAATAAATGCCTTAGACAACGAGAAGGCTAGTCTACAACATACTACAAGTCATTATAACACTAGAAAATCGAATGCTACGATGAAAAAGGCAAGCATTCATCAAAGGTTTCAAAGAGTCGATCAATGGTAGGATGAAGAAACCTACCAATGTCAAACAGCAGATGGCCGCCGATTTGCAGAGAGATTGGGGCTTGCCGTCGGCCAAAGGGAGACCTCCACACCCCCAAACGCTCGGCAAGAATCTGTCCTCCCTCTAGGGTTTTTATTCGCAGTTCCGTTTTTAAAAGAAAAGTTACGAAAATACCCCCTCCGTCTTCCCCGTTGCTATTTGGCGATCTCGGGCGATCGGCCATCACATTTCGCCGGCGAGTCGGGGATCGGGTCGATGGCGGTGAGGGCTTCGATCGCGCGCTTCCCGGTCGATCCCGACGCCCAGGAGGCGGCCGGCCTGCTGTGGGGATCACGGTAACGCCGTTCGCCGCCGTCGACGAGCTCGGGAATCCGCCGGCCTCCGGCACCGGCGGCGACGTCCTCCCCGGTGCGAGAACTGCTGGGCCTACTTCAGCACCCACTGCGAGCTCGAGCAGTGGTCGTGGACCTGCGCCATCTGCGGCACCCTCAACGGCCTCACATCCCAGACGATCGCCCGCTACACCCGCCCCGACGACGTCCCCGAACTCTGCTCCTCTTTCGTCGACCTCGAGCTACCAGGTTATTGAATTTTTTTTATTAGATGGTGCCCTGTTTGAGATTGACATTGTTGGATGTGTTGATGCGAAGAGGATGGATCCGGCGGCGGCGAGGTGACGCAGGCTTGTCCCGTCTATGTTGCAGCAGTCGACCTTTCATGTGAGGTTTTTCTCTTTTTTATTTTTATTTTTATTTATTTATTATTATTATTATTATTTATTTTGAAACTTAATTATGTGTCTCAATTCAGCTCATTTGTGTTTTGAGATTAATTGTAGATTGGGGGTTGATATCTGTGCATGCTAGTATTGAATTTGATTTGTTTGATTCATGCGCCATATAAGTAATTGCCCCCTAAATGGCTATGCTGTCATTGATTTTGGTTGATCCTTGGTTTATGTGTGATCATTTGATTCGGACTCTCTATTCTACTTTTTGGAGGGGAGAATCTTTTGGCGGTTTTATCTGAAGCAGAAATGGTGCTGTACATACTTTGTTTGATACTTTTGTTATTGCTAACTGCATGTCTGCTATAGTGGTTCTTTGTGAGGGATCTCTTGAGTATTAGATCCTTTTATTATTATTGGGATTCATTTTCTGTTACTCAGTTTATTATACGATCTAGGGGTACTTTCGTATAAAATTATGATACAAAAGTCAGGAACTTTCGGAAAATTCTAGCAACGAGCTTGCCACAATTTTGTCTCATGCCCCCACTGGCCCTGCATAAAAGATAACACTCAATGGCTTTTCTTTTGTGTGTCTTTACTGAATATTTCCTCTTTTTCAGTAATTGAATAGCGTCAAACTTGTTTGTGAAATGATAACATTTTGTTGAGATTTGGAAAATGCTTCTATGGTTTCTTATAGTGTTTGTTGTGACTTCAATCTTGAATGAAATGTCTTCTTTTATGTAGTGATGCTTCATTGTTTCTATATAGTTTCTGCTATGAATTCAATATTGTAACAATCCCAATTTATTTTTTGATATGCTATTTCAAATTTGCTAGTCACAATTACACCTATTTGCCATGTTCTCTATGGATTCAGTGTAGTAAAAACAACTTCTATTGGCTCTTGGTTTCTAATATCTTTTTCCATTGATTTGTAGCCTCTGAAGAATTTTTGGAGCTTATCAAAAGTGCTCTCCTGGCTGCTCTTGAGGGTGCGGGAAAAAGATTCTTGAAATTGTAGTTACTCCTTTCTAATGTTTTACCCAGTGGAATATTGTTTGCATTTATATCTTTTATTTTTCAATAATGACAGGTCTTACTCCTGGGTCACTCTTTGGGCTGATGACCTTCAGTCATAAGATCGGACTCTATGATGTTCAAGGCCCTATAGCAGTTGTGAAGAATATTTTCATTCCACCAGATGTGGATGTCCCATTACAGATTGAGCTTGAGGATGCCATGCCATTGCTCTCTTTCCTGGCTCCTGTATGTTACTGACCGGTATCAATGACTATATCCACATTCCCAACTTAACAGTATGCTGTCTGTAATAATTGTGCATAATTTGGCTAAGTGGTTTTATTGTTTATCTGATATAGGTCGAAACATGTAAAGATCTCATAGCTGCTGCTCTAGACACTTTGAAACCCACTACCTCTTGGGAAAGAACTACAGGTGCTGGGCAAGGCCCTGATGGTGTGTTGCTAGGTGGTCGTGGCTTTGGAGTTGCAATGGAAGCATTATTTAATTACCTTGGATCAGAATATGGGAATATTTATGCTCTTGGTATGTTGTAATTTTGTCAGCAGCGCGTCAACTCATTTGGGAACCATATGCCGTAACTTGATTTTTCATATGAACTGTATGCAGCTAGAGTATTTGCCTTTTTGTCTGGGCCTCCTGACTATGGATCTGGTCAGTTGGATACAAGGCGTTATGGTGAGCAATATGCAAGCAAGGGAGAGGATGCAGATAGGGCATTGCTGCCAGAGCAGACTCCATTTTATAAACAACTGGTAAATGCCTAAATTTTCTGTAATTGCAAGTAAAAGACAAGTGGATTCGTCCTACTTGGCGGTTTTCTTATAGCATATTAAACTGATCAACATCTCCAGGCCACTGTTGCTGTTCAATCTGGTGTTTGTGTTGACTTATTTGCTATTACCAACGAATATACGGATTTAGCATCATTGAAGTTTTTGAGCATTGAAAGTGGGGGTTCGTTGTATTTGTACTCCAGTACTGACGATTCAACTCTTCCTCAAGATATGTAAGTTTGGTACTCAATTCATGAATCCAGTTCCATCAACATGTTGATCGTACCTGATATGCTTATTGATTTTAAACTAATTTTGTACTGCTTATCAGAAAATGTCACTATTATTGTCTCTCATTCACTATTGACTGTTAGTTTTGGTAAATCTTGTAGTAAATTGTGGGATATATGTCAGCTGCTTAGAAAGTCATGACGTTGTCTGGATGTTCAATTCAAACTTGAATTGATGCGTTAAGTTTTCCTTATATTGATGGGCTAAAAAAAGTGTTTCTATGAAGAAATATGACAAATTGTATATTCATGGTCTCAAGTGAATAAGAGGAAATCTAATATGTAAATTAATGATATTATGGATGTTGGAAAAGAGAATACAAATTTTGTGAGTGATATGGTTGATATATTGGTGTGGTGTTGGTTATTATGAAGGCTTATTAGTGAGGATTAATTCCAGTCAAATTGAAGAAATGAGGAAAACCTTGATGAAAGGAAGAAATCATAGACCGGCCATTTGATATCCCAAGGTAGTCTAACATCTAATACCTATTGGGTAAGATATGGTATATTAGTGAGGATGGACTATAGATTTTTAACTTGAATTACCATTTTGAAAGGATGACTTACATCCATTAGTTTGCACTTGAGCCGGCTAATCTACAAAAAATGATATGTCATTAGCAATTCAAGCATCTATGTGTTTATGCCCATGATCAACTCAAAAATGACAATGTCAACCGTAGAAGATGATGTGCCCTAATAATAACCATGAGAGACAAGAAAAAATCCAGAAAACTAATATGTATGACCAATTTAGTACTCGTTGCAGTATTTAAATTTGCACGACTTGGGTAAAATAATGACATCACTTGTATTTTACATGTATTTTTATCTGATTAAAATGGATTTGATACAGTTAGACATGAAACTTATGAATTGAATATTGCAGTTAGGGTAGAATGGAAAAAGAAATATGATCAATGTTCTCAAGCGTAGACATGGTTTTTCTTTAATCATTTGACATTTTCTGGAGAAATAAGAGATGTTTTATTTAGTCATTATTTCCTGCTACAGGTATCGTATGTTGACCCGTCCATATGCCTTTGGGTGTGTATCGAGATTGAGGACATCTTCTGAGTTCAAACCACGTAGCTCTGTATGTAGTTTTATTTGTTTTTTCTTTTTTCTTTCTATGAGAAGCTTTTGATATAAAGAAATGTAAAATGTATTTTTAACGGTACTATCATTGAACATCTATGCTGATTGTAAGGTTATTACATTTTATGTATGTTTATTTGTCTTAAAGGACATGTTTCATTGTGGTCATATTCTTCCAACTGCAGTATGGACATTTCTTTCCAGACCCTCAATATGAGAATGTTCAGCACATTATTTGTTGTGATTCATATGCTACATACGCATATGACTTCGAATTTGCTAATTCAGTTGGGTTTTCTAGGTAAAGAAATTTTTTGGGCAGGGCTTAATATTGATCCATTTGAAGATAGTTGTGCAGTTACAATGCTGTATGTGGTTATTGTTGCAGGTATACGGATCCACCTGTCCTACAAATTGCTTTCCAATATAGTATTGTTGTGCCACATGAAGAAAATTTTGGTGTTCCTACTGGCAAGTATGTTCTTAGCTATGCTTATATATGTAATTTTGTTGTACAAGGCTGCATTTAAATCATGCCTGACTAAAACAAGAAGGATTTTCTCATTTTTATTCATTTTTATGTGGTCTAATTGGTACTTTAGTATAGATCTAGTTCGTCGTCGGTTTTAGGGATTTGAGTATTTCTTGAATGTTTTTTTGCCTGCATTTTGGAAGTTGGTGTATAAATTCCTGCAAAAATGTTTGGTTCAATCCTCTGAGTGATTCTTCCAAATCATGTTGTTTGTCTTGCTATTTAACAAGGCCAGTTATCAATCTTGTTCAGCTGTCTTTTCAATGGTGTCTGTATACTGAAATTTTTTGCTGAACTTTTGAGATTGGGGTAAAGCTCTTTCACTGTTTCATTCTTCGCATTTTGATATAAGCATTACTCATTTTGCCTGGTTCGAAAGAGTGACAACCATAATTGTTGATTGCTTTGTAGGACAATTCCTTAGTATAGTTCATCACCTGTTGTGATTTGATGATATAAAAGGACTTGACTTACATGTTCTGAGCAGGTCAAAGTATCATGTCCAAAGAAGATTGAGGATACGGACTGTCCAGTATTCCACTGCAGCGAATGTCAATGAACTATATGATAGTGTGGATCCTGAAGTAGTATTGTCAATTCTTGTCCACAAGGTTGCTTTAGTTCTGTTCATTATTACCATTTGTTTTATGATTTGATTTGAATCGTTCTCTACTTGCTGAGGCTTGCACTGTAGGTTATCCAAATTTTTGGTGTCGAGTCTTTTGATGGGATGATTGCATCATATTAGAGTTATATGTAAAATGAAAGCTAGTAACCTAATCGATTATCATTTACTTTACCTATGGAAAAAAAAATTTATTATATTGGAATTTGAAAATAGGAACTGATCAGACTAGCTTATAGTATCTTCCTAACAACTTAATAGCAAACACAAATTTAAATTAAAACTGCCAGATGGCTAGGTTAGACTGGTTGATATTTATTTATCAATGGCCAAATAAGGAAGAAAATTTTATTCATCAAACTGTACTGGTTACAATGACTCGGGATGCCTAATCTATAAGTACAGGTGGATGCTTCCACTAGATTCTGGGAAATTCTTTTGTCTGTTTCTTGGTCAGCCCCGATCCTAGTGAATCTGAAAATTACTAGGCATCAAAAAACATTTATTTGTAAAAGATCCCCTAGTGCGCCAGGGAACCTGGAAAATTCCAACGGGCTAATCAGACAAAATGAAAAAATCCTTATCGGCACCATATCGATATCTAATATGGAAAACAAGCTATTCACCCTCATGCTGATTATTTTAGAAATGTGATATTTGTCCAGGTTATCTCAGCTTCTTTGGAGGAAGGTATAAGGGAGGGAAGGATGCTGCTTCATGATTGGCTAGTTATTCTTACAGCGCAGTACAATGAAGCATATAAGTTAAGTCATTATGAAAATGGAGCATCCTCATCTCGAATTGATGTAGCCTTCTCACAATGCCCTCAACTACAACCTTTGCCAAGGCTTGTGTTTGCTATGTTGAGGAGTCCTCTTCTCCGTTTGCATGAAGAAGGTGTTCATCCTGATTTTCGGATTTATCTCCAATGTCTTTTTAGGTAAATTTTTTGCATGTTTTCTGTATGTAACATATTAACTTCCCGTATAAATTAACTTCTTGAAGTTAACATGTTACATAACTTCTTGCAAATTATAATCAAGTTGTCTACTGACCTACTGTAATTTCTTATTAAATTATGAAATTTATTTTTAATGCAGTGCTCTGGATCCTGGTTCTCTTCACCGTGCTGTATATCCAGTCTTGACATCATACTCTACACCTGATAAACAAGCATACCCACGGCATTCATTGAGTCGTGCAGCTCTGATTACCAGTGGAAGTCCAATATTTTTTCTCGATGCCTTCACAAATCTTATTGTGTACTATTCCTCAACAGCCGATCCTTCCCTTCCCTTCCCTCCTCCACAAGATTGTAAGTTTTTTTGTGCCTGTGTTCTTTCATCCATTTTATTTATCCCAAAACTAAAAACATCATGGATATGACCTATAGTTGCTAGGGGCACCCCTGTTTTTCTCATACACCATGTTTTAGCAAAACACATATTTGTCTTGGGACAAGTTTTTGCCACTGTGTCCTCATATTTAATCTTTGTGGGCATAAGGCCTTTTATTGCTCAAGTGAAAGTGATTTGTCTGCCTTGCATTTTTCCAACTGTAATCACCGTAGTTTATGAGTGTGATTAAACTTCGTTGATGGTGGTGTTGAGGTGGCGTCCTTATTTTCCATCCTTGACATCATCAAAATCGGCGTTGACATAGAAATAATGTTTCAAGGGGACAACGGCACTTTTTTCATCCAATAGCCAAATGCCATTACTTACGTAATATTTTCATCAAGCAATTGTGTAAATCCTTTGGTCCTTGATTATAATAATTTTTTCGTTTTCGGTTGTTGGCATCGAAATTGTCTATTTAATTTCTGATTGAATGTAGGAACTTAACATATGAGCTGATTGTCTTCTGTGATTATGTTATGTTTTCTTTTATTGAGACAAAATTGCAGTCTTCTAAGGCAGATATTTTCTCCTTCAGGTCTGTTGAGGACAACCATTAACAAGCTAAAACTAGAGAGGAGTATCACTCCAAAACTTACATTTATTCGTGGTGGTGAAGATGATACCACTGCATTTGAAAATTATCTCATTGAGGAGCAAGATGTCGATGGAACTGGCTTGACAAGTGTCATTGGCTTTGTTTCGTTTCTTGAGGAAATAACTCAGCAAGTCCTCGAATATATAAGATGAAAGGATGAGAACACCGCTGTAGTGGTTTTCTTTATGTTACCTTTTCGTAATTATACACAGTCAAAGGAAGATAGGTAGATGCTGATGGAACAAAAACTCATTTTGGAGACTCTAGGGTTCGTGATGAATTGTTTAGACCATTCTTTGTTGCAATAAACTTACAATAACCGCTGTGAGTCATTTAAAGTTGTTTTTTTTCTTCTTTTTTCTTTTTTATTTAAAACATTGAGTTGGATAACTAACTACATGCATTTGGTACGAAGTTGTACAAACACAACGTAACCATATAGGTTCCCAAATTCCTAGCAAGTTCATCTGCATGGTTTAGTTAACTATGAGTTTAGACAATAGAATCACATCTTGGGTGCTTTTCTAACAATTAACCAACCTTTGATTCTTGGAAACAATTTTCTCCATTTTATCAAATATGATTGACGAAAAGAGTATCGATATGGAATTACCAAGATGAAACGTAAGAACCTCACATTTTTCTGCCAAATCAATAACATGGTATTCTTCATGGCATCTTAAATCATATTATTTGAGTAAAATAATAGTCTCTTTCATAATTTTCTTTCTATGCCACCTATGCAGAAGAGATAAGCGAGCAAGCCAAATCTATCATCTGCATAAGAGTAAATGATTGAACCCTTTCCATTTTCCCGTGCTCGCATTATATGATGCATACTTCTTCCTCTCTTATTAACTTGCGGTCCTCTTGGTGTACAGATGCTTTCTAGCGTCTACATACCCTGGCTCCCACCCATCCTTGCTTTGAACTCGAGTTGAATTAACCTATATTTGATTTGAGCTTGAGTTGAATTAGTCGATTCGAGTTTGTTTGAACTGCTAATTAGCACCCCTGCCTAATGTTACCGTGCTACGCGATGTACCGTGCAAAACTATCTGGCTTCTGTTATTGACGATGGGATGAATGGATTAGCGAGTTTGAAGCGTCTGTATTGTTATTCAGATTTTGTCAACAGTTTTTACTTAATTAATTAATATAAAAAAGCTTGCTTTGGAAAAAAAAAGAAGATCGGATGAGTGCCGAGTGGGCAATACCGATCGAGGAGGCCGGCATGCAAAGGTTGGCAATATGTATTTGCATTAAGCAGAACACCATTTTTTGGTTTCTTAAGAGTAGCTTCATGAGTCATGCATGCCATTTTCATGATCTAGTGTCACAGTATGAATTCTAACTCTTACGTATTCTCTCTTTAATTTGCATCAATTAATATATCAAGTATACTTAGGAAACGGCTTCTCAAATCCCACTCCCCTGTCATTTATCTCCACATCAGATTTCGGGCCTAAATAATATGCTTCAAGCTCTTTCATGTTAAAAAATTAGGGTAAACTAGGTGTTTACACATGCAAGGCATTTATGAATCAAAGGTGTTTCATCGTGTCAAAAAAATGCATGTTAGATCCTTGGTTTATCTTTTTTAGTCTGTTGTAAATAATATGAGCATAATATGGAAGACCTCTCCTCTTGTTGGGGATAATTCACATGACATTTTAATTTATTCTATCACTAACCCACAAAAAGTGATTATCATGTTTCGCAGATAATCCATATGACATCTTTTATCGGTCAACCTGCAATGTGAAGCTGCGGAACCTGTTTATTTTAAGTTCTAGCCCACTAAGATTAATACCACAGCCAGCCGCAAGTGGTGCACTGCATATATTGCCACGCACTGGCACTCAGAATTGCCAAATACATTTGACACCCCCTCTCACCAGAAAGGATTTGATCTTGCGTCTCCCACTTATTTTTTATCATGTAACTTTTAGTCAAATTGGTATTGAGATATGAATTGGGTTCCTCATAAATACAATATGTACGACACTATTCTCTTGTACAATGAGTATCATTCATTAGTCCTTTTTCTTCTCTCTTTTTCCTGGCTTTCCAACATGGGAAACTGCCTAGTTCAAAATAGCATGTCCAGGTCCAGCTCTCACTATGATCTACCTTCAAATCCTCGACAATTAATACGACTTCTTGAACATCGCAAGGCATCGGGAACAAGCTCGAATGCAAGAATAAGAATCAAGCTGGTGATGACCACCAAGGAGCTAAGGGAGATGGTCACGAAAGGAGCGTTAACCTTGGATGACATGGCTTCTCACCTTGAACGTAGTTCATGCGTGAACCGATATTACTTCTATCAAGAAGACAGCTGCTCCCCAAGGGGAGGAGATAGAGGGAGTTGGCAGCCAGCACTACAGAGCATACCCGAGCTTGGCGAATTCAAGTGTGAATGAATCTTCGCCGGTATGCCGAACTTTTGTGATCTTTCTTCAATACTAGTAGTGCTACTCTATATACTCATTTGTATCCGTCTATTTTACTAAGCTACATATTCTACCACCTTCAACCATCTTTCTTCACGAGCAAAGTTTTGCAGACTTATCAAATGAAAAAATACTATAGTGGTTGCATTCACAGCTTGTTCTGTGTGTGTCTTTTCTAGAATATATCAACCACAACATCTAAATTTTCTACGCAACATAAAATACGGCAAATACGATTCTTTAATGAGATTATTAGTGAC
Source organism: Piper betle (assembly GCA_033002965.1). Taxonomy (NCBI): domain Eukaryota; kingdom Viridiplantae; phylum Streptophyta; class Magnoliopsida; order Piperales; family Piperaceae; genus Piper; species Piper betle. The sequence goes on along the minus strand of JAURVB010013421.1, from coordinate 10,154 downwards.
CTGCATGTTGGCCCTGCCACCTGGAGCAAACTAATGCTGATCTCTTTATACATTATAATTAAGATTGCCCAACTCATGCTCATATATAAACCTTAGGTTTAGCAAGGATTAATGGAGTAATTTTTTATTTTTGTTTTTGCTTATGATTTTATCTACATCACTGCACGTTTGATGAAACGGCATTCTTTTTCTTTCTCTCAATTCGGATTATACTCGACATGGGTCGGTGTTAAATTGGAAATAACCAGTTTTGGCTCCTCCCGGGAGCTACGCCGCTCCCCGGAGGAGCCAAATATCTATCAATTGGAAAATCATGGTGGTTGGCCGCTCCCATGAGCATCGACCTTAAAGTCGGGTGAGACCGCACGCAATGGCTACCATTTATCAATGTATTATTAGTTATTACAGTAAAACTCCAAGTCAACTCGTTTCGCGTCATGCCGATGTGATCAACAAAGAAATACCTGCAAATGCCTATTCAATACGCAAAACCATAGAGGTTTATCCAGAGTTTGACTTTTCTACATTTTTTTCTACAAATCCGTTTGTTACCGACGTTACACAAAATTCTAACCCTTGCAAGAATGATGTTGCAGATGTAGCTAGCACATAATTACTTGAGTAATTAGAACGGAAAATTGCACATCGGTGACATGGTATGATGTCACACTGTAGAAAATGACAGACCTTAGTACCGAGAGGCCAAAAATGAAACTTCCAAAAAAGTCAATCCCTAAAACGCGCGGTACATGCTTCTCACACATTGATTAATTAATTAATTCATGCAATATTGAGACAGTCAAGCTCAATTTACAATTAATCCAAATCGTCATATCTGACATCTGAATTGGATTTCGTTCTCAATATTGGAGAAGATTAGGACAATAAAAACAATGCCACCAATTAATTCTTGTGCTTAGGCACAAGATTTCCTCTTGGGTAAAGTTTTCGTACAGACACAAACTGACATAATAAAATTGTCGCAGGTTTATGCTCGTATCAAACATGTATGTTGCGTGTATAATATACTCTGAAATATACAGCGAAGTGCCAACTGCAGTTTTCATATCGGTATTTCTGTACAAAAATACAAAGTAATTCTTTGGTGAAATTTTTACGCCAGTGCATCTGTCAAAAACTCGACTTCTGTAGGCACGATGTAGTAATTCGATAGTATGCCATGTTAACTCTTCCTCAACTCGACTTCCAATGCAATTTTATTTCAACGCATGAAAGGCAAAGTGAACGAGGATTATACTGCCAATAATACGACGACTATGCAATACCCTAACAAGCGCAAATTACATATATGCTACAGAACACTGTAACAGTCAACGTCCTACTTGAGCAATTTCGATGGAAGCCCCTTTCTTTACCTGGAGTTCAAGGTCCCTCTTTTAAGGCATCCCGCAAGCTGATTTCTCCGCCCTCAACTTCTTCATCGGAAACAAATCCTGATTTAAGAAGAAGGAAAATATATAAATATGTAGATACCAGTATCAGAGGAACACTGTTTATGTTTATTAACCTTAAAAGTATATCCTTTATGTGAGAAGTCGTTGTATTAGTCTTGGAAGAGCACGCTCAATAAACTTTGCATGAAACTATCACTCCGTGAATTCACCCAGGCCAAGCTCCCATGACACGAAACGCTAATGAGCTACAAACCTATAGTTTTTGGTTCCTAGAACATAATCATTTTCATAATCATCATAATCTACTCCTTATCCCATGCAAAAAACAGGGGAAAAGTTCTTCCTAACACAATCTTCTTCCTATGGAAAGTGGAAATAATGAGATGAAATACAAAGCTTATTATTGTGGTCATACGCTTCCCAATCGGTGATGCATGAATCGGCAGCGTGCCGATCCGATTTTGGGGCCGAATCGGTCGGCCCCGAATCGGCGTCCAACTCGGCTGATTTACCCTGATTCCGACCGAGTTAAATCCGATTCGGAATCGGGGTAAATCGGGAAGAATCGGTTTTTTGGATAAATTACTAAAATACCCTAGGTATGATATTTATTAAATTATTTAAGCATGGGTAAAATTAGAATTTTGATTTTAAAAACCTAACGTTAACCCGTCTCCCCCACTCCGCCGCCGCGCTTCCGCCCTCCGCCGCCGCGTTTCCGCCCTCCGCCGTGCTTCCTCGACTCCGACCTCAGCTCCGACCGGGCTGCCGACCTCGCCTCCGCCCTCGCAACCTCGCCTCCGACGTGTGGCCGGCCGACAGCGCAGTGGACGCGAGACTTGCCGCCGACCGGGCCTCCGACCTCAGCTCCGACCGATTCGTGTAAAGTTGGATTTTTTGTTGAAATTGAATCTGCAAATTATTGGCTATGCTTCACAAATTTTTGGCTATGCTTCACAAAGTTGGAACGAATTCACCTCAGCTCCGACCGGATGTGCAAATTGTTGGCTAGGCTTCACAAATTTTTTTCATTGCTGATTTGGGATTCATGATCAAATTCATATGTCAAATTTTATGATATGTGCTGTGCAAATGTGTATGTGCTGTGCAAATTCGTAGGTCAAATTTTTCACAAATTGCTATGTGCTGTGCAAATTCGTATGTCAAATTTTTTGTGCAAAAATTGTGTTGTGCTGTGCAAAATTTTTTTCAAATGCTATTGTTGTGCGAATATGGCTTGAGCTGTGCAAATTTGCACAACACAATTTTGTTCATGCGTCCAAATTGCTTGAGCTGTGCGAATTTTTTTCATTTTGTTCATGCGTCCAAATTGCTTGAGCTGTGCAAATTGTCACAGGGAAGATTGATTGTGTGTTGTGCAAATTGTTGTGCTGTGCAAATCTCGATCTTTATTTAACGGACGTTTGCAAATCTCTGATTTATGGTTCACTTTTCATTTCGAGGATTGTAGGTATGCTTGTTGCTGAACCAGTAAAAACTGCTCACCGAGTTGTCTCAATCTCAGCTGCTAAGGGTGCAACACCAAGTGAATTCGTTCCAATCTCACTCGAGTTCAGGCTTTCTGCTTTTTGGTAATGTTGCTTTTCAAATGCCCTCTTTAGGGAAGTATTCTATGTGTGATCTAGAGGAAGAAAATTATATGTTGTTCACAATTGTATGCAATTATTTGAAATTGTATGTTGTTCACAAATTCGATCAAAAATTTGCAATTGTATGCTGTGCAATTTGGTTGATTCAAGTTTAAAATTCATTTGATTTGTTATATGTCGGGTGTGAGTGTTTTTATATTACAGATCTCATACCAGATAAGTCACAGGGAAGATGGATTTTGGATGGGAATATGGCAGACCAGTTGATGCATCTAAGAAGCAAGTCATCTGTAACTTTTGCAAAAAAACCATAAGTGGAGGGGTATATCGCTTCAAGCAACATATTGCTGGAGTCAAAGGAAATGTTGCTGCTTGTAAGAAAGTTCCTGAAGCAGATGCACAAAAAATGAAAGATTATTTCAAAAGTGTGGAAAAAGCCAAAAAAGAAAAAGAAAGGATTAGAGAAGAAATAGGGTCATATGGTTTGAATGACTCAGATATGGAAGAGATGGAAGTTCGGGAGCAAAGTGTTGGGTGCTCTAAGTCTACTGGGAAGAGGAAGGCACCTATTGTTGAAAGTGAGAAGAAGAATACATCAGGTCAAATGAGAATTTCTACGGCAATAGAAAAGAAAGCAAAAGAGCAATTGCACACAGCCATTGCTCGATTCTTCTATCACTGTGCCATTCCTTTCCATGTTGTAGACTCGCCTTACTTTCAGAAAATGATTGATGTGGCAGGTAAATACGGTAATCAAGGGATCAAACCTCCGGGCAGAAATTCTTTGTCAGGTAATCTTCTTACTACTGAAGTGGCTTCCATAAATGCTAGCTTAGAGGATATAAAAGTATCTTGGAAGACAACAGGCTGTTCTATTATGTCTGACGGGTGGACCAATCAATCCGGTAGAACTTTGATCAACTTTCTAGTTTACTGCCCAAGAGGAATGTATTTCCTTGGATCAGTTGATGCTTCAGACAAAAAAAGGATGCTACGTATTTGTTTAGTTTACTGGACAAAGTAGTAGAAGAAGTTGGGGAGGAAAACGTTGTGCAGGTCATTACTGATAACGCTTCGGCATACAAAGCTGTCGGGAAGATGCTAGAACATAAGAGACCACATTTATTTTGGACTCTGTGTGCTGCCCATTGTATAAACTTGATGCTTAAGGACTTTGCAAAAATTAAGAAAGTTGGAACATGCATTATGAATGCACAAAAAGTCACCAAACTAATATACAACCACTCATGGTTGTTGGCTCTTATGAGAAATAATTTCACAAATGGGCATGAATTGGTGAGACCTGGGGCTACTCGATTTGCTACTCACTTTTTGACGATTGCTAGTTTCCTAGAACATAAGCAGGCACTGAAAAAGCTGTTTGTTTCTGAAATGTATTCATCATCGAAGTTTGCAAAAGATGAGGATGGAATAGCAGCTGAAAATATTGTCTTAAGTGCACATTTTTGGAAGAAGATGGAATTTGTGCATAAAACAATTGAGCCACTTGTTCATTTTTTGAGATTGGTAGATAGTGATGAAAGACCTTCGATGCCATTTGTTTATGATGAAATGCAAAAGACTATCGAAAAAATAAAAGAGGTACATGGCATGAAAGTCGAACGATACAAGTTATTTGTTGATATCATCACCAAGAGATGGGCGAATCAATTTTGTCATCCTCTTCATGCTGCAGCATATATGCTTAATCCTCAAACTCGTTATCGCCCTGACTCTACCATTGTATGCTCTTATTTGACTTACATACCTTTATGATTTTTTTAACAATTTCATATTGCTTGTGTTTGATTGGGAATAATTTTGTAGCCAAGTGAGGTGTATCGTGCATTCAATGATGTCATTTGTCGTTTGGAAGTCAATGAGGTAGCTCGATCCATGGCATCTTTGCAGGTCAAGATACTATTATTTTTAATTTTTATATATAAATGTTTATGTATAACTAAATATGATGATTCATTTTGTTTTGATATTTTGTAGTGGTCCGATTTTGTATCTGCAAAAGGAGATTTTGGACATTCTCTTGCAATTACCAATAGAAAAGTCCTTCACCCAGGTAAAATCCACCTTTCTCCAGATTTCATGTTTATAGCAAGCTTATAAGTAAATCAATTTGTCAAATGTAGCATCATGGTGGGAGCAACATGGTATAAGCTGCCCTGAACTACAAAAGATAGCTATTAGAATACTTAGTCAAACTTCATCCCTTAGGTGAGCTGAAATCAAACAATCTTGATTAACCTACATACTCATGTCGGGATCAAGCTCAATGTAGTTCTATAGGCTCTCAGTTCATTCTGAGATTAAAAGTTTGTCTCCCAGTTCATTCTGAGATTAGGTGGTCTCTCAGTTCATTCTGAGATTAGTCATTATTGGTTGTCAGGTCCATTCTGACATGTCCATTATTGGCTGTCAGGTCCATTCTGACATGTCCATTTTTTGTTCTTAAGTCCATTCTGATATGTCCAATTTTGGCTGTCAAGTCCATTCTGACATGTCCATTTTTGGCTGTCAAGTTCATTCTGATATGTCCATTTTTAGCTGTCAAGTCCATTCTGACATGTCCATTTTTAACTGTCAAGTTCATTCTGACATATCTATTTTTTAACTGTCAGGTCCATTCTGACATATCCATTAACAAATCACAAAACAAACACCCGACCCCAAAGACTCACAGTAGTTCATACCAAGCAGTTGACAGGAAACCCATGCATAAGACGCTAGGGATCTAACAACTTAACAAAGGCGTCTCCAACAAAACTTTGCATTCAAGAATCCAAATGGAAACAAATAAGATGGGGGATGAAATACTCACACAGTAATGAGGAGATCGTCTGGGACAGAGGTGAGGGATGAAATGCTCCCTCCTCCTACATATATATACACTTCAACTATTCCCTCCATTAAATTCTCATACCTCATCATCCATAGGTATTTCCTAGGTTCAACGAGCCCCTTCATTAAATTCTCATACCCCATCACCCATTCATGAATAGTTATTTTCTAGGTGACCTTAAGTCGAACCATGACCGATCGACTTGATAACCAACCATATTGGTTCATCGATATTTATTTCATAATATTTAGGTTCGAGTCGTGTAATAAAAAATCATGGTTTTTACAATCTCCTCAACTTAGGATATTTCGTCCCCGAAATATTATAACAGCAAGATGATAAGCATGATTAATTATATCTTCGAGATCTCACTGCTCCTGTTGTTGCTTCGGAGGCTGACGACAGTTTTTTATCATGTGTCCCGTCTTGCTGTAATTGTAGCACCGACAGGGCTCGTTGCATTGCCCGGAATGCATCTTGGTGCAATTTTTACATCGTCAATATAGAATCTCCTCAAACTTCCTTTTGAGGTTTCCATCTACGTTCCCTTGGTAGTTCTGGTGGTGTTGTTCTGCGGACCCATTTGAGCTACCCCCATGGTTGGCATTCTTGTGTTGTGTGGTAGTCTTCCCCTGTTTCTGTGAACGATCATGCTCAAATACCAACTCATGAGTCCATCATGGTTCATTTATACATTCTTGTTTCAGTTTTGACTTAGGTTCCGTCCTGCCGTAATTGTAGCACCGACAGGGCTCGTTGCATTGCTCGGAATGCATCTTGGTGCAATTTTTACATCGTCAATATAGAATCTCCTCAAACTTCCTTTTGAGGTTTCCATCTACGTTCCCTTGGTAGTTCTGGTGGTGTTGTTCTGTTGACCCATTTGAGCTACCCTCATGGTTGGCATTCTTGTGTTGTGTGGTAGTCTTCCCCTGTTTCTGTGAACGATCATGCTCAAATACCAACTCATGAATCCATCATGGTTCATTTATACATTCTTATTTCAGTTTTGACTTAGGTTTATTAGCGAAGAACTTTGTTAATTAATAACATCACCCAGTTGAAAAAGATAATTACAGGACTTTTCAACAAGGTACTTAAGTCATAAAATGTGAGCTTGTGGGAAACTTAGCTCTGATACCATTTGTAACGACCCAGCCCAAAGTGTAACGTAATGGGCCTAAGTCATTTCTTTAAAATGGTTAACCCAAATTAAAGATCTATAGTCCATTCCTACTTATAAACATGATCTTCTCCCAGTAGGTATTAGATGTGAGACTAAATTGAGGGATCTCACAATCCACCCACCTTAGAGCACTTTTGACCAAACACATACCAAAAAGAAATCGACTTGCAAGGAAGAGAGTAAATGATCTTGTATATGTTCATTACAAAATGCAGGTCAAAGAAAACGAGTTGAGGTGGAGGCATAAATATGATACAATTAGTGAACATTTGAGTTTAGAAGACTCATTAGATGAGTGGGTTGGAGAACAGGACAACCCATCAGCATCAGTATGTGTAATAAAGCTTACATCACATTCATGATTTTGTGTATGAATTTTTTTTTGAATTGAAATGAATAGGGTATGACTTTTTTATGCAGGATGATTTCTTTGGTACCAATGTTGGCAACAATGATGGTGCACATGAAGAGGATTTTGTAGCAAATGAAAGTGGCAATACATTGAAAACTGCAATTGGATCGTGTTCTACTACGTCTCGATAGTTTTTCTTTGCCTCCTCTTCCTAGTAGACAAAATATTGATATTAATGTACATATTGACTCCCAACATAATTTGTCTTTGCCTCCTGAGGGACTTCATATGAGTGAGCTCTATGCCTCCTTTCATATGGGTGGGGGTTTTATGGCTCTTTTTACGCAGGGTCTCGGTGTTAATGCAGATGATAATTCTACTCTTCCTATTGGTAATAATGATTCAAACTTCGAAGATGCTTTAGATGATGAATTAGATGATTTAGTAATAATCACTATGTAAAATTGTGCTGAACTTTTATTCTTTGGACTTGTATTAATATCTTGTTGTTATTATTTGATACAACACAAATGATGATATATCAAATGTTATACTTATGAAATTGAAGTATTGTGATGATAAATTGTGATGCTCTTTTATACTTGTATTAAATTATTAATTTGTGTATTTATGTTCAAAAATTATATAATTATATATTTCAGGTATTTATGTTATGAGTTGTCAAATTTTTGTATATGATTAATTTGGACTAATTCAACTGAATCGATTCCTGTTCGATTTAGACTGATTCCGATTCCGATTCTGACTCCTTCGAAAAACCGATTCCGATTCCGATTTATGCAACCATGTTCTTAACTTATTGGCTAGCAACCCAACATCATGAATTGTTAGCTATCGTATACATATAAATATTATCATTTTCCACTACAAAGTTGGTAATAGTGAAAACCAACTTCCTTCTTCACAAATGCTGACAGATAGTTCTTAGAATAATATATACTGATAAATTGTATACCCTGACTAGAATGAGTTCAAGCAAATATTGCTATTAGAAGGTCCACTTTACTATCAATGTGATCAATCATCCAATATTTATTTAACATAAAACAAATAATAGCTGGTACTCTGTCAGGATCACTATACAAAAAAAAGGATGGATATGTCCCGCCAAATTATTGCGCATAAACAGGATTCATTGGTCCGTTGATGGAAAAGAAAAATGGAATGTGCATGAAATCACTTATTTGCCATATAAAAAGCATGAAAGAACAGTGAATGTATCCTCTGGTATTGATACATGTTTCAGATTCAAATCATTAGTTCATATTGATTTTCATTAAAACACAACCTCCAAGAATCACAAACCAAAATCATAACAAATCCAGAACCTGAAAATGCAGCCAATGTGATGATCTTCTCTGGAACCTCTCAGATCCTAACTGATGAGTCCTTAGGGACAGGTAACTTTGCGCCGTATTTGGAAGGCATGACAAAGGACATTTGCCATTTCTCCTTTAGCTCATACTGATGAAGGTAGAATATCGGATCATATGTAACTCATTGACGATACAAACCTTAGACAATTATGATAGCAATGGGAATATCATAGATAGTATTGTTAAAAACAAAAGAATAACTAACCCGCTTAGTTAAACAAAAGAATAACTAACCCGCTTAGTTATCACAGGCGTCGTCATCTACATTCTGACACCCTCAGGTTGAGAATAGTGAGTGTACACTGGAGTTGTCATCTCAATTTTCTGGCTGGCTTTGTTCTTTAGAAAGAAGATATTAACAGATCTAAATGTAGGCAAAATTATCTAAGACGCCTGAAATTCAAGAAGTCAACGTACATCACCAAACAGGTAAGCAGTCAGGACATTGAATGATCGAGATGCCTTAGCATAATCAAAGCCGGAATTTCCTAGCATGGTTGTTTCTGCAATGAAGTAGGGCTGAAACATGAAAGTAAAAACAGGAGCAAGACTTCATATTGTAAGCATGAAAAATGCAGCGGCTATACATCATAACATAATCAAGAGGAGAGAGACCAAAAACCAGCATGACTAACTTTTATACTAACAATTAATCAGATAAATACAAGTAAGAAAAATTTGAACAATGGGCAACAATAAATGGATCAAAATTGTTAGGATTTTAACAAGCAAAATCACAAAACTCTATGTTATATGTGTTGACAAGGCAAACCAATCAAGGATAAAAGATAAATAACACGCAAAACTAAACCAATTAGGAATGCCCTTAACCTCCACCTCCAATTAGGAATGCCCTTAACCTCCACCTCCAATTAGGAATGCCCTTAACCTCTAACTCCAATTAAGAATACCCTTAACCTCTAACTCCAATTAAGAATACCCTTAACCTCTAACTCCAATTAAGAATACCCTTAACCTCTAATTAGAAAAAAATACTCTAATTAAAAAACTTAAGAATACACTCAACCTCTAATTAGAGAAAAATACTCTAACTAAAACTCATTACTTCCAACCAAAAGAACCCTAATTGGGTAGACACATATCTTTTGAAAAGAGGCTCTGTAAAACCCACGATTCGAGTTAGGGTTTTATATTTAGAACCGGTCGGGTCGACCGTTATTTTTTTGAGTTGAGTCAGTTTCAGGACACGTGTACCGAGCCGATGCCAGTCGCGTGTATGAGCTATGAGGGTCATGCGTACCCAAGTATATGATGATAACGTCATGAACACAACAGAACAGAATGATTTATCAGATATATGAGAGTATGCCAGTCATTTT
>JAURVB010013419.1:0-47451 GCA_033002965.1 Piper betle | reverse complement strand
ATTTTATACTTGTTTTAATTATTATACTCGGCATTTAGTAGTTTCATATTGGTAACACCTAGCCAGCTAGGCCCACAATATTATTGTGAAAAATGGCGGGTCGTTACAGTCCTCATGCTCCAAGCCTTGTCATCACTCACCCCTGGGATTCCAGCAAAATTACCGGAAAGCCTACCCCTGGGTGTGGCGCAAAAGACTGATCGCATTCTTGGTTCGACCCAACACCGAACCCCTCCTGGGTGTGGTGTGGTCGCCTTATCGAACCAGCGACCCCAGTACTGAACCCTGGTCTGCCCGTTCCACAGCACCCATGCGCGTGCACGATAACCCCTGCCGCTCCTTGGCTCGGTCACCCGCACACCTGCGCACCCGTGACTACCGCCCATTTGCACGATAGTGCACGGCCCTGGTGCCTGGCTCGCCTGGTCATGATGCCTGGTCGCTCGCATCCCACGCATCCGGAACCCGCACTTCTACCCGCCACGCTGCTCGGTAGAATGCCCCGGCTGCGCCTGACCTTGCACGCGCCTGGAACCCGCACCACACTCGGTACCAGGTAGCGGCCTGCTCGGTACTCCTTACCGACCAATTGTCCGCCACAGCCTGCTATCGGTACTGCACGGTAGCTCGCCCGCACAGCAACTCGCCCGATAGACCACATGCGCCAGTCAGACCTTGGACTTGCCCACATCACGGATAAATGCTCGGTAGGTTGTTCAACACTCGGATAGCACCGGCCACCCGACTTGGACGCGGGAATGCTAGGGACAACCGCCAAACCCTAGCTCTCGACCGTCCCACGAGCTAAACCCCGTAACAGTAGCCTAGGTCGGCCTGAGCCCAGATTCGACCACCATGCACCGAGTGCAACCGGGGTCAAAGAATTGACTCAGTCCGACACTGGGTCGTATTATGTGCGTAAATTATGTAATGCATCGACATTGTTTTGGAGTAGTGATAGCCGCCCCATAAAAAGGCTACGGCCGGGGTGAGTGAGGCACAGCGATTCCTCCATCGCACTGGAGTGCAGTGATAGCCGCCCTATAAAAAGGCTACGGCCGGGGTGTGTGAGGCACTGGCACTGGAGTGCAGTGATAGCCGCCCCATAAAAGGCTACGGCCGGGGTGTGTGAGGCACTGGCACTAGAATTGGTAGTGAGAGCTTCCCCACAAACGGGGCATAGCAATCACCTGAGTGCAGTGATAGCCACCCCACAAAAAGGCTACGGCCGGGGTGTGCAAGGCATTGGCACTGGAGTGCAGTGATAGCCTCCCCATAAAAGGCTACGGCCGGGGTGTGCGAGGCACTGGCACTAGAATTGGTAGTGAGAGCTTCCCCACAAACGGGGCATAGCAATCACCCGAGTGCAGTGATAGCTACCCCACAAAAAGGCTATGGCCGGGGTGTGCGAGGCACTGGCACTGGAGACGGTAGTGGTAGCCTCCCCACAAAAAGGCTACGGCCGGGGTGTGCGGATCACAGCGGATACCTCCTCCGCATTGTTTTGGAGTATAGCGGAATCGCTCCACCGCATATTAAAATAAACATAAGGAAATAGTGGAATGTACTTGTTTTGTTTTATCTATTATACTACTTAGTGTTGTAATCACTAACGTGGAATTGCCTCCGCAGGTGTGCAGATACGAGATTAGGTGATTGACATCCAGAGTATGGAGCAAAATAAATATGAGGACTCCTTTTTTTATTTAATTGAGAAATAAGTGTGGCTGCTGGGAAACGGTCCAAGACTGTGGGATCTTTATATATGTTATTATTTATAAAAAATATTTGACATAATTACTTTACTTTTGAGTAACACCTAGCTAGTTAGGCCCACAATATCGTGAAAAATGGCAAGTCGTTACATAAATGTTCGGAAAAATCTAAGCCCGTGAACCAAACCAAAATCCCACTTCTATGGAAGCAATTTAGAGAAAAGAATAGTCTAATAACAAAATCCTTCAGCTCTCTTGACTCTACCTATCCTTTCATGCTCATACCTACGGGGTAATTCTGCGTTAGTAATGAAAATATTAAGTCATATAATTACAAGAAATAACTTAATATATTCAACAACATTATTAATTATGTCTTTTAGTGATTATAACCTTATGCTAAGCTCTTAATATGATGGGCGGGTGGCCGCCCATCTAGCTAAAATCCCATGTATGCTCACGTGCTAACGTAGCACTCGGCCTGTAGTTACCGATATTTGCCATTGACTCAAAATCTCGGTATCACAAGTGCATAATAAGCCATCTTACGCCACTACTCTCCTATCACCCTTGTCAGCATAGGGGCAAGAATTTAAGGGTGTTGCCCCATGTCGGGACTCCCACATAGTAATTTTTAAAGGTGCTGCCCTGTGTCTGGACTCCCACATAGTAATTTTTTAAGGAAGTTGCCTGGTTCGGGACACCCACATAGTCATTTTAAAGGGTACTGCCTCAAGTCAGGACTCGCACATAGTAATTATTTAAGGATGTTGCCCCATGTTGTGCAACCACCCACCCGAACCGGACCGAGTGTTACTTAAAAATATAGTTAACGTAAATGTAGCATTCCAGAACATGAATTTAAATATAGAAAATAAGTCTCGCAATATATAATATAAATCATAACAATAAATCATGTTCTCTAAAATATAAAAAAACTGTCCCACAGTCTTCGACCGTTTCCCATAGCCACATTTATAACATAAGAGAACAATAAGGAAGTCTAATTTTTATTATCGATTCACTATACCTATGTTGGTAAAAGAGCCACCAACCACACTTCTATTCTTCAGTCCAATGCTGCTCACCTGTAAAGGTAATTCCTCGTTAGTGATAAAACCACTACGCCGCATAATTAAATAAAACAAGTCAATATAATCCCTATTATCATTTCACATCATTATTTATTATTATTATTACACAAGTCTTTAGTAATTATCTCGCTGGTCATTCTGAAGATTAGTAAAAGTTGTCTCCCAGCTCATTGTGAGATTAGGTTAGTCTCCTAATTCATTTTGAGATTAGTCATGGTCTCCAAGTTCATTCTAAGATTAGAAATTATCTCCAGCTCATTCTGATATTAGGTGGTTTCCCAATTCATTTTGACATTAGTCATTGTCTCACAGTTCATTCTAAGATTAGAAATTTTCTTCTAGCTCATTCTGACATTAGGTGGTCTTCCAATTCATTTTGAGATTAGTCATGGTCTCCCAGTACATTCTAAGACTAGAAATTTTCTCTCAGCTCATTCTTAAATTAGTGCTGACAAGGCTATCGGTTTGGGAAAATACAATATTTCATATAGTGCTGACAAGGCTTTATTTATTTTCATTATACTATTTAGGTTCGATGCTGGTGATTGTTACCCGACTATAGTTTAATAACAAATTTTTCACATTTCTGACTCGTTATTAAAATAATCACTTTATTTACCTAATATTAAATTTAATATTGCAAAGGTGAAATCTTTATTTTATTAATCCCTTAAAAACATCCAATTTAAAATTAATCACTTATAGTATGCCAATTAATTATTGACTATTTATCATTAACGTATTTTTTTATTACTTATGTCCATGTCCATTTCGTCTAATAATTAATTAGTTTAGTAGCTTTAACCATAGGCCATTAAAATGATTATTTTTTAATGATTTATTACAATTTAGTATTATTTTTCTTCTCGTCGTCATTCTTCTCTTCTCCAAAAACAAGTTCATCTTTCTCCTCCCACCTATATCTTGGCACCCAATTTAACCACCATCTAAACATCCCAACAAAGCATCAACAACAAGATAAAATCAGCAAGAGAGGAGACCTAATGTGTGTGATTTATAGCAACGATCCAAGACATTGTCCTGCACCAAACTAGGCTTGTTCCTCTTCTCCCAGCCTCAAACCCCTCCTTTCTTGCACCTTGCTCCAATTCAGATGTTCCACGACCTCAGGTTGGCATCAAAACAGGAAAGAATGGCCACCTTTGGACGTTGTATGGAGTATGGTCATTCTCCCCACTTCTACACTTCGCCACAATGAATTCAGGTGAGAAGGTCATCTGTTGTGGACTGTTCCGGCGGCTTGAACTACTGTGTAGGAACCCATGATGCTGTTGACGAAGCACAACCAGTGTCTACCCCTCTGAACATCCATTACAGCACATATTGCAGCAAAACGTTGCCACTTCTATCATTCTTGCAACTCTGCCTATTCACCACTGCAATTTTCTCCACCCACCGGAAATCAGGGATCATGGCGAGCCATCCCTTCGACCCAGCAACCAGATCAAGTCGTCAGGGGCGTGAGGGGAATCCTTGCCAACATGTTTACAGTTGCCCATCTCACCAACAATTTCCACCCGTCGGCCATGGACGGGATCTCAGTTTTCCAGTTTAGTTTAGTTCTTTTCTTTCTTGTTGATTGAGACTTTACTTACATGATTAAAAAGCTTACTACCAATTAAAAAGACTATGCATGCAAGAAAATTAAGAAGAGGGAGATAGGAAGAATACCCAAGTAAGGAAGAAGCCCCGGTAAGGAAGAGGAGAACTAGGTGGCTAAGGTGAGGAAGACACCCTTACACTCGTATGTGAAAAATGACGTCCTCTTTCAAATTTATAAAAATAAAAAAGACGGCTAGGGTATAACGAGCCCGCCCAAAGTACAATATAATGGGCCTAAGTCATTTCTTTAAAATAGTTAACCCAAGTTAAAGATATATAGTCCATTCCCACTTATAAACAAGATCTTCTCCTAGTAAGTATTAGATGTGGGACTAAAGTTGAGGGATCTCACAATCCACACCCAGCTTAGGAAATTTCGTCCCCAAAATTGCTACACTTGGCCCATTGCTAAACCCAGCCGACGACCTTCTTTGGCCCGTGACCAGTAGCCTAGCCAACGTGCATAGTCCAGCCCGTTGGTAGCCCCAGCCTACGACCTTTCTGGCCTGTGACCGATAGCCTACCATTTGTGACGACCCGAAAAAGTGCAATGTAATGAGCCTAAGTCATTTCTTTAAAATAGTTAACCCAATTTAAAGATCTATAGTATATTCTCACTTATAAAGTGGTTCTTCTCCCAGTAGGTATTAGATGTGGGATTAAGTTCAAGGATCTCACAATCTACCCACCTAAGGAAATATCATCCATAAAATTCCTACACTTGACCCGTTGCTAACCCAGCGCACGACCTTCTTTGGCCCGTGACCGCCAGCCTAGCCAACGTCCCTAATCCAACCCACCATCTAACAAGGTGACGAGGTTGCTCTGATACCACTTATAACGACCCGGCCCAAAGTGCAACGTAATAGGCATAAGTCATTTCTTTAAAATGGTTAACCCAAGTTAAATATCTATAGTCCATTCCCACGTATAAACAGGATCTTCTCCCACTAAGTATTAGATGTGGAACCAAGTTGAGGGATTCCACAATCCACCCACATTAGGAAATTTCGTCCCTGAAATTCCTAAACTTGGCTCGTTGCGAACCCCAGTCGACGACCTTCTTTAGCCTGTGACCGGTAGCTTAGCCAATGCCCCTAAGTCCAGCCGGTTGCTAGTCCTAGCTCCACGACCTTTCTAGCCCATGACCGGCAGCCACTATTTATAATGACCAGACCCAAAGTGTAATGTAATGGGCCTAAGTTATTTCTTTAAAATGGTTTGTAAAAATTGTTTATTACAAGACTCGAACCTAAATATTATGAAATAAATATAGATGAACCAATATTGTTGGTTATCAAGTCGACCGGTCATGGTTCGACTTAAGGTCACCTAGAAAGTACCTATTCATGAATAGATGATGGGGTGTGAGAATTTAATGAAAAACCTATGAAATACTAATGGATGATGGGGTGTGAGAATTTAATGAAGGGGCTCGTTGAACCTAGGAAATACCAATGGATGATGGGGTATGAGAATTTAATGAAGGGAATGGTTGAAGTGTATATATATGCAAGAGGAGGGAGTATTTCATCCCTCATCTCCGTCCCAGGTGACCTCCCCATTACTGTGTGAGTATTTCATCCCTCATCTTATTTGTTTCCATTAGGATTCTTGCATGCAAGGTTTGTTAAAGATGCCCTGCCAAGTTGCTAGATCTCCAGCGTCTTATGCATGGGGTTCTTGTCGATTGCTTAGTAGTTTTGTAAATGGACATGTTAATAATTAATTATCATTAGAATTGTTGGAAATTTAATAAGGAATGAAGACTAACATGAACTAATTGCATCATTCAAAATTGATAGTAGAATCGCTCTGCTGCATATTAAAATAAACATAAGGAAATAGTGGAATGTACTTGATTTGTTTTATCTATTATACTACTTAGTGTTGTAATCACTAACGCGGAATTGCCTCCGCAGGTGTGCAGATATGAAAGTAGGTGATTGACAACCAGGGCATGGAGCAAAATAAATATGAGGACTCCTTTTATTATTTATTTGAGAAATAAGTGTGGCTACTGGGAAACGGTAAAAGACTATAGGATTTTTATATATGTTTTTGTTAAAAAGAAATGTTAGACATATTTGCTGAATTGAGTAACACCTGGCCAACTAGATCCACACTGTTATGAAAAATGGCTGGGTCGTTACATGGTTAACCCAAGTTATAGATATATATTCCATTCTCACTTATAAAGTGGACATTATCCCAGTAGGTATTAGATGTGGGATTAAGTTGAGGGATCTTACAAAGGGTATGTGAAAACACCTGTAGACCCGTATTTCATTTAACCGGGTAAAGAATATAACACGTTCAGTCCTTTCCAGACAGCGTCAACATCATTTTTTTTCACATTCTTTACATGTTGGGACTCCCATAAAGTAATTTTTAAGGGTGTTGTCCCGTGTTGGGACTCCCACATAGTAATTTTTAAGGGTTCTACCCCATGTCATGACTCCCATATAATAATTTTTTAAAGGTGATGCCCTGTCTAGGGACTCCCATATAGTTTTTAAGTGTACTGCCCTATGTCGGGACTCCCACATAGTAATTTTTAAGGGCGCTGCCCTGTTTCAAGACTCCCACATAAGAATACATAATATTTAGAGTAATTATACGAACCTGGTATTATGATGAGGAACAGGCAATTATGACACACAATCCTAAAGCCTTCCTTTCGTGAGTTAAATATACTTACAAACTTTCCAAAGGATGTTTCATTTAAGATCAATAAAACTCTCCTTTATACAGAAGAATATGTGTGGAATGTAAGGAGTCTCTATATTTAACTTTATTAATATGTGTGAAATTCAAGAAATTACTACATGAAATTTTATAAAAAAGAACGTAATAACTAATAAAACTTATTTTAAACTATTGTACCGGTACTATAAAGGTTATAATTGATAATTTATGATATTAATTTTAAAGAATTAATTTAATTAAATATTATTTATGGTTCGTTCTTAGATTTATAAAACCCTAAAAATAACCTAATTATTTTATTTTCGTGGTTTTACATTCTACCCGAACTTGGGAATTTTCGTCCTTGAAAATAAAATAGGGTTGGGTCATAAGGTGAAAAATCTAGGTTTGACATCATGCCATCAATGCAGTAGCATGTTAGGTTTATTTTTGTGCATTTATCCATGCATTGCAATAGACATCTTCCATCTCGAGACACCAAGAGTAGATCCTTAGGGTTGGGTTCAGGTTAGTCAACCCAACTAGGACCAGTGACATTCAGGTTCGGTTCCCGAGCATAAACCGGATTTGGGATGTTGTAGTTTTGGTATTAGAGCAAACTCTCTGTCGATTTAGTTGGAAGATATTTTCATATGTGATATGTGTGCAAAGATTGCTCCAAGTCAAGGTGACAAGAACAGATTTCTGTCCTTGTTGTCTTTGATTTATAGATTTCTCATCAATGGGTAGTGTGGTAGAACTCGAAATAGTCAGAACAAGACTCTATCGCTGAGACAAGCTAGCCCTACTCAAGTTCACAGCAAGACGGTACCTGGCCAATCTAGAGCCACACCGCCGCCTGGAAATCCCAGTGAGCTAGACTTAGTAAGACACCATAGCAAGAGCCATTGTAGTGGAAGCCACTGCAGCTTTAGAAACTGTCAAATCGAAATGGAGGCTGCCATTGCATGGTTGGTAGGGGTACAAATGCAGATTTGCCAGTTTTGTGGATGTGGTGCTAGCCGCAAGCGAAGCTGAGTGAATCTTAGCTACTCAACCACGCCGAGGCTATGATCAGAGACAACAACACCCTCAACAATATCAATCGTGTAACGACCCCCCATTTGTCACAACATTGTGGGCCTCGCTGGCAAGGTGTTACTCAAAATTTAAGCAAATATGTCTAACATTTTTGTAAACAAAAATATATATAAAGATCCCACAGTCTTAAACCGTTTCCCAGTAGCCGCACTTATTTCTCAAATAGTAAAAATAGAAAGGAGTCCTCATATTTATTTTGCTCCATGCTCTGGTTGTCAATCACCTAATCTCGTATCTGCACACCTGCAGAGGCAATTCCTCATTAGTGATTACAATACTAAGTAGTATAATAGATAAAACAAAATAAGTACATTCCACTAATTCCTTAAGTTTATTTTTATATGCGGTGGAGCGATTCCGTTGTACTCCAAAACAATGCAGAGGAGGTATCCGCTGTGATCCGCACACCCCGGCCGTAGCCCTTTTGTGGGGAGGTTATGTAAAGCCCGTGACTCGAGTCAGAGTTTTATGGGAGTGAACCAGTCGGTTCGAGTCGAGTCAGCTTCATGGACCGCGAGCTGAGCTGAGGCCAGCTGTGAGTTATGAGCGATGAGGGTCATGTATGCTCAAGTGAACGATGATAACCCCTGAAAGATGATGAAAAATGGGTTATCAAGTATATGGAGGTGTATAGTATTGATTTTTATTTTTATTTTATCGTAGAATATTTTTAGGGCCGAATGACGAATTAGGACGCGTTGGATCATATTCAGGTGGGTTATCAGTTATAGAGCATGTCATTTGGATGTTATTGTGTTTGTTTTACTTTATGGAATTTTTCCATATTTTTCTAGATTTTTTTAGAATTTATTACGAACTAGTTATTATTTTGACTCTAGTAGGAATCGAGTCAATACTTATTTACGAAACTGCCACTGGAGTATATTTCTCCATTCCCGACACTTTCCCCTTCCAAAACCCTAGCCGCCGCAGCCCCCCTTCCCGTCGCTGCCGCTGCCGCCGCCGACGCCGTGCTGCCGCCGATCGACGCCACCCCGCCCCGCTGTGCAGTTGCCGTGCTACCACGACCCACCCCGGCCACCATCTCGCCGCCACGACGTCGGAATCGCCCCACGAAACCACCTCGGCCGTCGCCACTCCGAGCCGGATTCCGCCGCCGTCTGGCCGCACCGTCGCCGCTGTGACCCTGACGACCACCCCCTCACCGTTGCCAACATTTCCCCCACCATCCCGAGCGCCGCTGAGGCCGGCCGCAGCCTCGATCGGACCACACTGCCGCCGCCGCCCATTTTCAACGCCGTCGTCGACGGCCATCGCCGCCTCGACTACCTTGTTTGACACCGCCATTGGACCAAGCTCGTCGAGCTGGTGCCGATAGACCCCCAGATTGCTCCGTCCCAAATCGTTGCCGGAAAACCGCCGTAATCCGCCGGAAAACCACCTACACTCACCGGAACCGCCGGAAAATTGGATTCGTGGGAAATTCGCCGGATCATCCGCCGAATGCACCTGGTCCAATCTGAGCGACTTCGGACGCCGCTAGGTGCCGAATTCGAGTTTCGAGCTACGAAACATAAACCCTAGCCGTCGCCGATTTTCGACGACGCGAGGTATAATTTATTTTAATTTAATTATTTAAAAATGTTAATTATTAGAATTGCATGCTAGGATTGGTGAATTGTGTTATAATAATATATATAAATGTAGATTTGATTAAGGATAAAATATGAAATTTGTTTGATTGAGTGGTGTTAAAAATGGAGGCTAAGAAATTAATTAAGGTAACTAGGTGATGATCATGATCTAATGCTAACTAGCGTAAGTGGACTTGCTAGAATTGATATAGGTTAATGTGTGTTGATTGATGCGTGATTGTGTTGATTGTGTGTACATGCTATAGGATGTGTGATTCATCATGCGGGCGTTAGTTTTTAGTTTGATTGTGTAGGTACGGTATAGGAGCTCGCCGCCGAGGCGCGTGGACCCGTTTGGAGCTTCTACCAGGTCTGTTTAGTACTCGTTCTCTGTTTTACGCTACTCTATTGTATATTTGATTTATCATGTGCAGGACGAGTTAAGTGGCGTTTTATCGGATGCCACTTAACTCGGGCCATTTAGCCAACAGTTTTATTTCGGATTAATAACCCTCGAGGATGAGATCCCTCGAGTTTGTTTCGAACTTCAGATCTAGCTCACGATGCCTTCGGGCCTATTGTATAAATCCCAACCCAGGCCTATATATATATAGTTTTCGTGTTTTCGGTGAGAGATGGAATGAGGGTTACTTGCGGCCACGTCTTCCGATAGGGCGTGTGCCCGGAAGAGCGGGCTCTGGAGATGGGGAGAACCCACTTCATTCCCGAAGGATCCGGACAACTCCACCTTTGAGTTCCTCAAACCCGGAGAAGTGTGGAGGTTTACGGGTACTGCAATGCAGCGCATGTCTAGACTTGTGGTTCAAAGGGTACTGAAGGCAACTGCCTGAGAGTGCTCGGCCTTTGTGCTCAAGGCCAGGAGTAATATGGAAGGTGCAGAGGGTGGTAAGGAATGAAATTTGATGCGAGAAGCGATAGAGAAATGGCCAAGGTATGAGGATGAGAAAGAAAGGGGACGCTGTCGACCCAAGGGCGACGGCCCAACGGCGACGGCTCCCGTATGTGCCCTGATGAGAGTTCTTGAGGAAGTATATGGTTTTGATTCAACAAGAGAGTTTGCTCTCCTGTGCCAGATTGATATTAGTTATTTTCCGGGCCGATAACACTCGTTACTGACGGTTTTTTCTATATATATGTAGGTGAGGAATGCGAGCGATGAAAGCTATCGGGACTGCAGAGGAGCAGCACGGAACCGCGCACACATGTACCTGCCGCGTGTAACGTATGTATAATGATGGTGTGTTATTGTTATGTAAATGATAATTTTGATGTGTTTGCTTAAATGAATTACTTGTTATGAAACGAACTGATAAATATGAATGAGTAGGGAGCCTTGGAGTTCAGACTCGGCTCGGGTAAAAATGAATGAGATAATGATTTAATGTCATGGTAGATTATTATGTGTTACCGTATTTTCATAAAATAGTATATATTTTCTTTTGGTTTTTCATTTGTTGTTTTGTCTTAATTTGCTTGTACATCATAGCATGCATGTAGGACTCAGTTAGAACCCAATCGTTCCCATTCTTGCATTTCATATTTGCATCTCCATCTTGAGACGCCGAGAATAGATCCTGTTCAGCTTAACCGAATCTAGTAGATTAACAAACGGTTCGGTCGCCGGTGACATTTCTGGGTAGGTTCACGGGTGAGCCGAAACGGGGTGTTACAGGTTACCACTACCGTCTCCAGTGCCAGTGCCTCACACACCCAAGCCGTAGCCTTTTTATGGGGTAGCTATCACTGCACTCAGGTGATTGATTGCTACACCCAGTTTGTGGGGAAGCTCTCACTACCAATTTTAGCGCCAGTGCCTCGCACACCCTGGCCGTAGCTTTTTTATGGGGAGGCTATCACTGCACTCCGGTGCCAGTGCCTTGCACACCCCGGCCATAGCCTTTTTATGGGGAGGCTCTCACTACACTCAAGTGATTGCTATGCCCTGTTTGTGGGGAAGCTCTCATTGCCAACTCTAGTGCCAGTGCCTCACATACCCCGGCCGTAGCCTTTTTATGGGGCGGCTATTACTACACTCTAGTGCCAGTGCCTTGCTCACCCCAGCCGTAGCCTTTTTATGGGGGAGCTATCACTGCTTCAAAACAATGTCGATGCATTACACAATTTACGCACATAATACGACCCAGTGTCGGACTGAGTCAATTCTTTGACCCCCGGTTGCACTCGGTGCAGGGTGGTCGAATCTGGGCTCAGGCCAACCACTACCAACAAGGAAAGTTTGATGTTCTACCTATTTTACGTACCTGACTTGTGATTTCGTCTGACTATGAACCGTTGACCCTAATCTAGATAAGTGCATAAAATTATACATTAGTATAATTTTATTTTGCATGAACCTACATGCAACTACATGACTAATATACTGTCAATTTTAAATGATGTAATTAGTTCATGTTAGTCTTTATTTTTTATTAAATTTTCAGCAATTCGAATGATAATTAATTATTAATTATCCCCATCCAAATCCCCATTATCTAATTGATAATTCAATTATTAACATATCCCATACTTTAGTCTTTTGTATTTACCTTATATTCTAACTCAACCGCATCAAGTTCTCCTATATTGACCTGTTTGCATCCCACTTTAACAATTCATTTAAAGCTCCCAGCTTTATTGTAATCAACCAGCAAAAGCCGGTATTTTCACCATGCATGGCGACCAACCAGTAATGTGGCGGCCTCCATTTGCTGCTATGGCATCACCAAATTGGCCACCACATGGCAACCCTCAACCAGTCCTTGGTGACCCCATCCTGGCCACCCAAACAGCAACCCCGACCAGACCCATGGCGACTATTCTTGTAACGACCCAGCCCAAAGTGCAACGTAATGGGCTAAGTCATTTCTTTAAAATGGGTACCCCGGAAGTTAGAGATCTATAGTCCATTACCACTTATAAACAGGATCTTCTCCCAGTAGGTATTATATGTGAGACTAAGTGGAGGGATCTCACAATCTACCCACCTTAGGAAATTTCGCCCCCAAAATGCCTATTCTTGGCCCGTTGCTAGCCCCAGCACACGTCCTTTCTGGCCTGTGACCGGCAGCCTAGCCAACGTTTCTAGTCTTGGCCCGTTGCTATCCCAAGCCCGTGACCTTTTTTGGCCCGTGACCGGCAGCCTAGCCAACGTCCCTAGTCCATCCCACCATCTAACACGGAACCAACCTGGCTCTGATACTATTTGTAATAACCCAACCCAAAGTGCAACGTAATGGGCTAAGTCATTTCTTTAAAATGGGTACCCTGGAAGTTAAAAGATCTATAGTCCATTCCCACTTATAAACAGGATCTTCTCCCAGTAGGTATTAGATGTGGGACTAAGTTGACGGATCTCACAATCCACCCACCTTAGGAAATTTCGTCCCCGAAATGCCTATTCTTGGCCCGTTGCTAGCCCCAGCCCACGACCTTTCTTGCCCGTGACCGGCAGCCTAGCCAACATTTCTAGTCCTGGCCCGTTGCTAACCCCAGCCCACGACCTTTTTTTAGCCCGTGACCGGCAGCCTAGCCAACGTCCCTAGTCCATCCCACCACTAACACGGATATAGGTCGGCTCTGATACCATTTGTAACGACCCAGCCCAAAGTGCAACGTAATGGGCTAATTCATCTCTTTAAAATGGGTACCCCCGAAAGTTAAAGATCTATAGTCCATTCCCACTTATAAACAGGATCTTCTCCCAGTAGGTATTAGATGTGGGACTAAGTTGAGGGATCTCATAATTCTAGTCAGCCACATAAACAGCACCCAACCAGCCCGTCTTCTTTTCCTTCCACCCAATCTCAGACCCCATCTTCTATCTACCCCACTAATCTGATTGGAAAAACACCAAAGATCCAACCTTTATCCGCTGCTGTCTCATGGAACTCGGACTACACCCTACATGGGGACCTTAATTTCACCATTCATGGTGGCCGACCAGCAGCCATGGCGACCATGTCCTGCCCCATCAAGGTGACGACCAGCACCACCCCAAGTGACGACCAGTCTGCCCTTTCCATGGCGGATCCACGTCTGGCCAGCAACACCACCCAATCAACACCAACCTGGTCTCCCTACACTTCCTGATTTACATCTCTCCCCGCCGGTCTGACTCGGCCACCCAAGGCGACTCCGTCCGGCCAGCAGCACCGCTGGGAACACTCCCTACTTCCAGCACGTCAACCCTACTCACAAGGATGGAGGATGGTGTTGTTGCTGCTGCTAAAACAGCAGGACGTCCTCCTGGTTTTCTTCTTCCCTTGTTGATTTCTCATTTGATTCTTATGTTTAACATGTTTATGATTTATGCAACATGTGTATGCATGCAACAAAAGAAAAAGAAAGGAAAAGGAATTACCCGAGCGAAGGAGGAAAGCCAGCATCTGTCCAAGGAGGAGAAAGATGTAGAAGACGCCCTCCCCTTCTCCTTTTACAAAGAATGAAATGATGGCTAGGGTTTGTGGAAACACCCTTTCACCGCAATTCCTTTAATCGGGTAATTGGGTAATCAATACGGTTCACTTAACCATTTCACTTAACCTCTTAAACGGGTACATGGTATGATTCACTTAAATGGTTAGATGGATAAATAATGTGGTCGACTTGACCGATTCAAGTAGAATCGTCCGGTTAGAAATTACTTCTCAATTAACCGGGTAATTCATACCTAACCAGCTAACGAAATTTTTTCCCCACGTTCGATTCCCCCGCGTCGAACGTTATTATTATTATTATATATATATATATATATATTATTATTTATTATTTTTTTTCCGGGTCTTCACAAATCGGATGAGGGAACACAACAGAAGCGCCAAATTGATGCTCCAGCTGCAATGAGAGTTAAGGATGGAGACAACCACAATTGTAGAAGCATTGGAGGATACGGCAGATGTACAGGTATGCACACATAGCTACGAGAGTGAAGCCTCCTTAATTTAAAATTTTGAAGATAAAATTTTTATAAGGAGAGAAGATTGTAAACCCGTGACCCGGGTCAAGGTTTTATAGTCTAGACCGCTCGGTACAACCGTTATTTTCAGTCGGATCAATTTCAGAACACGCATACCGAGCCGAGGCCGGTCTTGTGTTACGAATGATGAGAATCATGTGTGCCCAAGTATACAATGTTAATGCTAGTAAGACAGTAGCAAAACGAGTTATTAGAATATATATGAGAGTATGCCTGATTTTTCTTTATTTATTTGAATTAAATCATAGAATTATTTTAGGCTGAATAACATATTAGAACACATTACAGGTAGTTAGGGCAGGTTATTAGTTATAGAGGATGTTATTGATCTGTATTATATTTTTATGAGATTTTTCTATTGCGAGTTAGTATTCTTTTTTACTCGAATCGGAATCGGGTTAAGTTTTAATTATGAGACAACCATTCATTTTTCTCACTGACCATTCGTTTTCCTCATTGATTATTTGTTTTTTTACCTAAACATTCATTTTTCTCACCCTAACATCTATATAGTCCACACTTCTGTCATTCAGCCACCACCATCCTTCTCACCTAATTTCTTTCTTTTTCTTCCTTCTATCTTCACCACAATCCTCACTAATGTCGGCCACAACCTTGTCGTTGTCGCCGTGTGACTGACGATTAGGAATAGACTTTTATCCGATTTAATTATTTAAACTTAATAATTATTAGCACAGCATGTATGGAATGATTAACATTATGATAAATGTCTTATTGTGAATGAAGTGATGATTTGGACGATTTGATTGATAGTGAATGATTATTAGTGATATAACTAGGTAAAGTAAATCTGAGCATGCTAACTAACTATAACGTAACTTAGAAAAATATAATAAAATTGGTATGGATAGGATGAGTTAGAGTTATTTCTACACTGATGATTGTTAGATAATGATTGCATTGTATGTGTGCTGCTCATATTAAGTTGATGCATCATTTAGTTAGCGGGTATTAGTTTCTAGATGTGATGTGTAGGTACGGAGTAGGAGCTCACCGCCTGGGCACATGGACACGTTTGGAGCTTCTACCAAGTCCATTTATAAATCGCTTCTTGTTTTATGCTCTACTCTATTGTGTATTATTTTATTACTTGCAGGACGAGTTAAGTAGCCTTTTATTGACTCCCACTTAACCAAGGTCATTTAATCAATCGATCTTCCGGATTAATAACTCTCGAGGATGAGATCCCTCGAGTATGTTTTTGAAAACATAAACCACCACAAGTTGCCCTTAGGCTTATTATATAAATCCCTTCCCATACCTATATATAGTTCTATCGAGTTTTCAGTGCAACAAGAGATGGGAAATTCGACAACCATGCTAAGCGAGCAAGCACGTGCTTGTCAAAGAAGGCTCTAGATTAGTGAGCAGGCTATTCCAATCCCGAGGGTTCTAGAAAACACCTGTTTTGAGTTCCTCACAACCATAGACATGTAGAGGTTTATGGGTACTGTTTAGCACAATGCATGTCCTAACTTGTGGTTCAAAGGGTACTTAAGGCGACTGTCTAGGACTACTCGGTCTTCGCTCATCCAGGTACCAGCGCTCGGCCTCCTGGTTGTAGTGCACTGCCGGACACTTGCTCGATCGCACCAAGTCACAGCGTGATACGTCCCTGTACCGGTCACCCACACTTGCCGGCACACCTTGATCGTAGGAATCACCGATCAAGTTGTAACGACCCGCCATTTTTCACAATAATATTGTGGGCCTAGCTGGCTAGGTGTTACCAATATGAAACTACTAAATGCCGAGTATAATAATTAAAACAAGTATAAAATAAAGGTTCCCACAGTCTTAGACCGTTTCCCAGCAGCCACACTTATTTCTCAAACAAATAAAAATAGGAGTCCTCATATTACTTTGCTCCATGCTCTAGTTGTCAATCATCTAATCTTGAATCTGCACACCTGCGGAGGCAATTCCGCGTTAGTGATTACAACACTAAGTAGTATAATAAATAAAACAAATCAAGTACATTCCACCATTTCCATATATTTATTTTAATATGCGGTGGAGCAATTCCGCTATACTCCAAAACAATGCGGAGGAGGTGTCCGCTGTGATCCGCACACCCCGGCCGTAGCCTTTTTATGGAGAGGCTACCACTACCATCTCTAGTGCCAGTGCCTCGCACACCCCGGCCGTAGCCTTTTTGTGGGGAAGCTATCACTGCACTCAGGTGATTGCTATGCCCCGTTTGTGGGGAAGCTCTCACTACCAATTCTAGTGCCAGTGCCTCACACACCCCGGCCGTAGCCTTTTTATGGGGAGGCTATCACTGCACTCTAGTGTTAGTGCCTTACACACCCCGGCCGGAGCCTTTTTATGGGGAGGCTATCACTACACTCACGTGATTGCTACACCCCGTTTGTGCGGAAGCTCTCACTGCCAACTCTAGTGCTAGTGCCTCACACACCCCGGCCGTAGCCTTTTTATGGGGCGGCTATCACTGCACTCAGTGTCAGTGCCTCACACACCCCGGCCGTAGCCTTTTTATGGGGCGGCAATCACTGCACTCTAGTGCGATGGAGGAATCGCTGTGCCTCACTCACCCCGGCCGTAGCCTTTTATGGGGCGACTATCACTACTCCAAAACAATATCGATGCATCACACACATAACACGACCCAGTGTCGGACTGAGTCAATTCTTTGACCTCCGGTTGCACTTCGTGCATGGTGGTCGAATCTGGGCTCAGGCCGACCTAGGCTACCAACAAGGAAAATACGATGTTCTACCTATTATACGTACCTGACTTGCGGGTTCGTCCGACTGTAATCCGCTAACTCTAATATGAACGGGGCATAAAATTATACATTAGTATAATTTTACTCGCGTCGAAAATGCATGCAACTAAATATTTAATATATTCCACATTAATTAATTTATTTAATTCGATAAGGTTCAACACTTCTTTATTTAATTAATTATGCTATCGCGTAATTTGTACGCGATTATCTTTTATTGATCCATTATTTTACTTTACGAATTTATTATAAGAATAATCGTTTTATTTATCAAATATAACTTTTATATGATAAAGGTGAAGTCTTTATTATATATTCCTCTTAACCCTTCAATTTAAGTTAATTGCTTTTAATCAGCCGATTAATTAATTACCGTTTATCCCGATCGAAATTTATTAATTTCATGTAATAATTTATAAATTTATTATTTTGACCACTTAACTCATATCTCTTTTAAATTATTTATTTTAATGATTTGAATACAAGTTGGTATTATTATTATGATTTTTAACTCAACCCATATCGAGTCAACCAGAAATTACCAAACTGCCATTTTCTTCTTCTTCTTCTTCTTCTTCCCGTCACCCTCCTTCTCTTCACCAAAACCAGCACCAACCAGACCTTGGCACCACTTAGATCACGCCCTTCTTCTTCTTCCCTATGCAACCTAGCTAAACAACCATCCAAACATCCTAATCCAGCATCAACAACAAATTAAAACCACCCAAGATGAAGCCTAACGTCCACGTTTTACAGCAGCTATCCTAGGCGACGTTCCTGCACCAAAAACCCAGCCTTGGCGTCCTCTTCTTCAACCCAAAACCAATTCACTTCCTTCCTAACTGCTTCCCTTTCCTAGCAATCCAATTGGAAGCCTAAAGCTTGTGCCTTTCAACAACTAACCACGTCCAACTAAGTTCTGCACCAACGAACCAGCAGCCATGGCGACCTTCCTGCTGCTATGGCGACTCAAACGTGGCCAGCAGCACCGCCCAAAGCGTCCCCTTCTTCCCGCACAACAACCCAACGCCCAAAAGAAGTGAAACACTACCTTGCTGCGTGGTATATGCAACTGGTTGTGACACAATCGCCATGGTGCCGCTGCTGCAATTCAGCAGAACGTGCTACCATCCTTGGCTATAAATTCTATGAAATCTACCCTTTTTCTTGTTGATTTCAAGTCATAGTTTCCATGATTATCTTGTATTATAATGTTTGATCATATGTATGCATGCAAACTTTGAAGAAGAGAGGAAGAAACTTACTAAAACAATGGGGAAGCCGGCGTTTGTCCAAGGAGCTTATGTGCATGACGCCCCTCCCTCCTCCTTATAGAATGAAAGAAGGCTTAGGGTTTATGAAAACACACTTCGTTGCCGGGTAAATGGGTAAGTGATACGGTTCACTTTACTAGTTTAAACGGTTAAATGGTATGGTTTACTTAACCGGGTAAAAATACTTAACCGGTTAACTAATACTTTCCACTTGACCGGGTAATTGATAATTAACCGGGTAGCGGGTAAATAATTTAAATAAATTCATGGATACCAATGTTCGATCCTACTGCATCGAATATATATATATATATATATATATATATATATTTATTTATTTATTTTTTTTCTGGGTCTTTACAAAGTTCTCGGGCACCAAATCCGACGCACACACAATATTTTACGGGAACTCAGCCCAACACTCTATTCCACTAGTATGAATATAGGATACAAGTAATCTATACACTAGACTACCAGCAAGTCGTGGACATTTACTCCCCACGACTTGGCCTCTCGACACTCCCTCGACAGGACTTCGCAACTCTCGGCCACACGCTCGAGGTTGCTGGACAGAACTGGGTGACTCGGCCCTCAGGCGGACAGCAGCTGCGCCGGCAGCTTCCCTGGTGTTCCAGTCCTAGACCCGTCCAGGACTGGCTGCAGAAACACCCAGGGCGTTCCCTTTCCCCGACTCGATCTCCCCTCTCCACAAGGGGAGACACTCACCCACACTCAGTTTACTCCAGATCCACTCTGATCTATTCTGCCTCACCACCAAATGAAGCTGCTCCTTATATAGGCATCGGTTGGACAAAAAGGGCACATCACCTTGCTGGATCCTGGCCATCCAATCCCCGATCAATGGCTCAGCATACTCAATACCAGCAGTCACCTTAGTGATGTTCCAGAACTGACCCTCCACCGTTGATCACCTCATCCATGGTCCAGGATGATCTGCCGACATCACCACAACTCTTGGTGTTTCCAGCCAAATTGATCGGAAAGCCCATGTTGCACTCTAGCCTGCTGGTCGACCCTCATGGTTCACCCTTGCTAGACCTGGTACCAATCCAGCAACCAGCAGGCTCCAGACCACCCAGCACTCAGTACCGGCTCCATATACGCTTGGACCCGGGTGCCTGCTCATCAATCCTCAACACCAGGTTAGTCCTGCCCGGTCTTTTGATCGATCATATTGCTGGCACGCGTGGTGGTGCTCGCTCGGCACACACATCTGGTTCCTGGCATCCTGCTCTCAGTCCCCCACACGCTACTGCTGCCCACATGCTCGGTCCCGTCTTCTAGCACAACTCGACCTCGCATGCGTCTGGCTCCTCCCCTGTTCGGTACCCCAACTGCACTCCAACCTGCTGCATGGCTCCGGTAGGTTGTTCCACCACACGAATAACACCGGTTATCCGCCTTGAACATGGGATTCGCTAGGGACAACCGCCAAACCCTAGCGCCCGACTGTCCCACAAGCTAAGCCTGTAACAGTTCTCCCCCACCAATGAGAGCCGATGTCCTCATCGGAGGGTTAAGTCCTGCCAAATACTTCTTGATTCTCCCCTCGAATATGCCACAAGTCCTCTGCCTTTTCCCAACTCGGCTCACTTCTCGGTTCCCCCTTCCACTTGATAAGATACTCCATCCCAGAGTTTGGAGCACCTTGCCTATGCTCCAAAATCCTCCCCACCTGTTTTGCAAACTGTTGCCGGATAGTCGGTGGAGCTCTCTTAGGACGAGCTCTCCTTGGATTGACTAGATCCTCATGGAAAGGCTTGAGAAAACTGACGTGGAAAACCGGGTGAAGCTTGTATCTCTTGGGAAGTTTTAACCGGTATGCCATACTCCCGATGACCTTCTCCACCTCGAAAGGACCGTCGTACCGTTGCACCAACGCTTTGTGCACCTCGGTACGCCTGATCTTCTTCCAGATCTGTGGCGTGAGCTTCAGCATGACTTGGTCCCCAACACTGAAGGATAACGGCCTTCTCCTCAAGTCCGCGTATCTCTTCATTCTCCGCGTTGCCTTGGCTAACGAATCTACCGCATCCTCGTACAGGTCTTGCCTTTCTCTCGCAAATCTGTACGCCGCTGGACACTTGATCCCCCGTCCTTGTTGGGCAACCTCCTGTGGTGTGAGAGGTTGATAGCCAGTCACCACCTCAAATGGACTCAGCCCCATTGCTGAAGAACGATGCAGATTATAAGAAAACTGCACCGCGTCAAGAAGTTCTAACCAGTTCGTCTGGCTGGCTGTGACGAAATGCCTCAAGTGCTCCTCTAGTACCGCATTCGTCCTCTCAGTCTGTCCGTCAGACTGAGGATGATTGGCTGTAGAGAAATTCAGTTTGCTCCCTAGCAATCCGAATAAACAAGTCCAGAATCGTCCCGTGAATCTGGAGTCTCGGTCACTCACAATGTCTGCCGGCACGCCAAAGTGCTTGACCACGTTCTTGAAGAACAAACCTGCAGCAATCTCGGCTGGACATGCCTGTGGTGCTGCAGAAAATACGGCATACTTGGAGAACCGATCTACTACCACCATCACAGAAGACATTCCCCGTACCTTAGGAAACCCCGTTATAAAATCAATTGAAACCGAACTCCACGGTCTCGTCGGTGTGGGTAGAGGCTGTAGCAAGCCTGCCTCTAGTCTTCTCTCCACCTTGTCTTGTTGACACACTAAACAAGACTTCACGAAAGCTTTGATATCAGCCTCCATCTTCGGCCAATAGTACACTCGTGACATGAGTGCACACATCCTGTCCACCCCCGGATGTCCTACATAATGTTACCCACCTGTTCCGAGCTACAAGCCAAGTGTTACTATATAAAACTAAGTGTCTCATATATTAATTTTCTATTAATTTTCAAGATTTTAAATAAATCCATAACAATAAATTTAATATGCAAATGCTCGGAATAATCTAAGCCCCATGACTAAACCGAAATCCCACTGCCATGCAAACAATTTTGAGAAAAGAATAGTCCAATAATAGAGTCCTCTAGCTATCCTGACTCTACCCATCCTTCCATGCTCATACTTGCAGAGGCAATTCCTCGTTAGTGATAAAAATACTAAATCATATAATTACAAAAAATAATTAATATATTCCCCACAACATCTAAATTACGTCTTCTAGTGATTACGAACCTATGTTGAGCTCTTAATATGCTAGGAGGGTGGCCGCCCATGCAGGTATAATCCCATATATGCACACACATGCTACGTGGCCCTCGGCCTGTAGTTACCGATATTTGACATTGACTCTCCCTCTCGGCATTACAAGTGCATATATGGGATTGGGTCAAGTATGGGGGCATGGGGGTGCTTCCTGTGTCGGATTGGGTCAATTCATTGACCCTCGTTGTGCTCAGTGCATGGTGGTCGAATATGAACTCAAGTTGACCAAGATTCCCACATAGTAATTTTTTTAAGGGTGCTGCCTTATGTTAGATTGAGCTAATTCTTTGACCCCGGTTTGTGCTCGACACATGGTAATCGAATGTGGACTCAGGCCGACCAAGACTCCCAAATTGAAATATATAACATTTCAAGTAATTATACAAACCTGAAATAATGATGAGGCCTCCGCAACTACGACACATGATCCTAATATGAATGTAATTTCTCCAAAGTCAAATGTGCTCACACGCTATCTAGAGAATGTTTCATTTAATAATAGAACTCTCTTTTACATTGTAGAGGATGTTTTATTTAAAAATAGAACTCTTCTTTATATTGATGAATATGTGTAGAATTCAAGAAGTCATTATATTAAATTTTATTAATATGTGTGGTATTTAAGAAATCACTACATTAAATTTTATTGAAAAGAACATATTCAGTCATAACTATATCATTTGTGTGATAATAAAAAGTCAAAAACTTGCTATTAAGTGAATACAAATGGGTTATAAATGATATTGATTCATACGAATTTATTTAATTAAATATTATTTATTGTTCTTTCTAAGATTTATAAACCCTAAATAAAATAACCTAATTAATTTTTTTCAGGGTTTTACACATAAACTTATGAAACTTTAGAATTGCCTCACATTGGGCGGTAAGCAAACATACTTAAAAAGTGCCGGCTCGCATGCATGGCTAATATTCATATTCATACATACAATACTGATGCCTAGACATCCTCCATACTAAACCTGCCATAGTACTCAAGTAGCAAAAAGAACAGTTGGGTCAGTGCCACAAATTCCAGAAATGTTCTACGTTACCCAGTACCCTCCACACTACCTTAGGGTTTGAAGGAGTATTAGTGCGGTCAATACATATCTCTACACCACTTACTTTCTTATTCGTGAAATCCGTAAAAATGTGCATACTTATAATAAGTTTAGGAAAGAAGTTGTATCATATATTTCTGAAACTTAAGTTCCAAAGGAACAAAGGATCTCATCCTTGTATTTTTATTAAACATGTGTACAAAATATGGCTAAATGACCCAACATCAGAGGGATCCAATGAAACACCGCTAATGTCGTCTTCCGTATAAAGCACGATTAAACTCGACATGTAAGGAATAAAACATAGATTAAGCAAGGGGAGAGTCCTTCATACCTGTAGTCCATGCACCAAGTGCATTGACACTTCTATAGTGAGTTCGGACTTTGTAACCTATATCAAAACCCACTGCTAAGTAAGATACGAATGTCTATATATAATGCACGCTTGTGGTGTATGCTTGTATCATCAACACATACTCATAAAGAAAGCAGTGCTAACAAACCTATAAATCAAGATATCGTAACATAATAATAATAAATAAATAATAAATACATGAATATAAATAATACTCTAATCATAAAATAATAATATAATTATACTATATGAATAAATGGGTAAACCCGAGTAAATATCATATATACTCGTGTTAATAAATAAATAAATAAATAAATAATTAATTAATTAATTAATATGAATTCAAAAATAAATAAATAAACAATTAGTTAATACTCATTAATGATGAATAATAATAATATAATTATACAATATAAGAATACATAATTAAATACAAATAAAATAATAACATATATGCGAACAAACAAAGATAGATGAATAAATAAATAAATACATAAATATATATATACATCACACACACACACAATTTAGTAAACATAAATAAGACTAATGTTAATAAGTAAATATATCATTAATAATAATGTGTAATCATATAAATATGCATTATAATATATAAATACACAAATAATACGAAATGAATAATAATAATAATAAATAAATAAATAAATAAAACAAGATATAAAGAAAAATAATCATAATATTCAAACATACTAAATCATATTAATACGCATTTAAAATAATATGACAATTATCTAATTACGAAAAACGGTGAAAAATTGCCGAAAATAGTTCGAAAATTACTCAACTAGGTTAATAGAGCTGAACTAGACCAAGTAGGACTGGTTTAACATGGTCTGGGTTAAATAAAGTGTTGAGCTGGGTTACCTGGGCTGGATTGGACTAATGAACATGACACAGGCTTGGACTATCAAACTTGGGAACTACTAGGTGGGTTGGTGGACCTGGGCATGTCTAGGCGAATGCAAATGCAGGACGAGCAAACAGCCAAACGGGCCGAACGGTGACAGCAATGCCCGTCGCCAGAAAACACTAATGGAAGTGCGGCGGGGGTCTCCACCATTGGAGATCGACAGGGAGTGTCATGGTGTAGGTGCTGGTGGTGACGATCAGCGGAGTACGGCCAGTGGCTAGCCTGAAAAAAGTTGGGAAGTGGCTGTATCACCACCAAGTGTGGCAACATCGCCAATGGCATTCACAGCTACGGTAGTGGTGATGGGTTGTCTCAAAATAGAAATCTAATGTAAAATCCAGTCTGTTCGCCCAAGAGTTTTTACCGTCGGGTTTTTGAATCGTGTTAGTAGGGTTTGACCCTTCTTACTATGGTTCGTATGTGGTATGGTGTAAGTTGCCTAGCCTTAGCCTCCTTTGGTGCTCGGCATGCCTATTTGGGTGTGGTATGCCCGACTTTTTCATGTTTAGTCCAATTTAATTGTATATAGTTAGATGTTAAGACCGTACCCCTCACGTGTCTTTTGTGTGCTTGCCGTGTCTTTGATTACCTTTCAAACCATCCTAACCCCTTTTGGGACCTGCAGTGCAATTCCCAACATGAGCCCGATCACTTTAAGGTAAAAACCCTAAGTTTATGGGTCTTAGATAACCCAACCTATACCCCTTTTACCTAACCCAACTCATACTTCTTTGGCTAACTCAACCAATAAATCTATAGGTATAACACCCACACCTATATAGGTATGACACACATACCTCTATAGGAATAACACCCATACCTTTTTTGGTATGGTATGAAGATATAATAATAATAATAAATAAATAAATGCACTTATAGATAATTAGATAAATAATAAATACATTAATATAAATAATACTGTAATCATAAAATAATATTATAATTATATTATAATGGGTAAACACAGTTAAATATTATATATACTCGTGTTAGTAAACATAAAAATAAATAAATAAATAAATAGTTAATACTTTTAATCATAAATAATAATAATATCATAGTTATATAATATAAGAATATATATTAAATACAAATAAATAATACCATGCTCGCGAACAAACAAATAGATAAATACAGACACACACACATGCACACATACACACAATTTACTTAACAGAAATAAGACTAATTTTAATAAGTAAACATATCATTAATGATAATAAGTAATTATATAAACATGCATTATAATCAATACATACACGAATAATAAGAAATAAATAATACTAAATAAATAAATAAATAAATAAAATAATAAATAAATATCCAAACATATTAAATCATGTGAATATGTATCTAAATTAATTTAAGTATTCTCGAATTTTTGAAAATAGTGTAAGAACGGACAAATATGGTCCAAAAATTATTGAACCGGGTCAACTGGCTAAACCAAATTGAGTGGGCCGAGTCAACTTTGTTTGGGTTAAATAAACTGTTGGGTTGGGTTGGCTGGGCTAGTCTGGACTGATGGACACAGACACAGGCTCAGACTGGTTGACTCGGGAGAGTTTGGTCAGGGGTAGCTAGAATTCGGCTTGAAAGGGGTGGTATCGCTGCTGGATGCGGTGACATTGCTGGTGGTGACCGCAGCCATGGCGATGGTTATGGATGGTCTCAAAATATCGGTCGTCAAATGAGGAACCAGTCTAGGACGGCAGTCGGTGTTGTCTGGCCGGTTCCTAGCCAGAAAATTCCCAGTAACGATCAAAAACACTTCAAAGCAAGTGCAACTTGCCGCTGGCAATCGAAACCACGATGGAGGTAGGTGTTGGTCTCAAATGGTCACTGTGCATGTTGTCGCATAGACAGGGGAATGGTCGAAAAGGGTAAGGAAAGGGCTAGGGAGGGTTGCTAGAGACCACCGGAAGGTAAGGGAATGGTCACAAGACCACCGGAAGTCGCCGGGAAACCGCCAGCAGCTGTCGGAAAACAGCCGAAAAATTGGAATTTCTGGAATTTACCGGATCTTCCGCGGGGCTCACCCGGTCGAGCCCGATCGAGCTTCGGATACCGATGAGCGCTGAATTTGAGTTCCGAGACACGCGACGGAACCCTAACCGTCGCCGATTGTCGACAACGTGAGGTATAATTACCTCCGATTGAGTTATTGAAAATTGATTATGATTGTTAGCATAGCATGCTAGAATTAACTAGTTGTCATGATGAATGTTAGCACAATATGCTAGATTTGATTAACCGTCATAAGTAATGCCTAATTATGAGTAAAGGAATGATGGTATGATTTGGGTAATTGCGAATGAGTAGTAGTGATCTAATGAGGTAGATCGAGTCTCAACATGATAAGTGATCACGAGATAACTTATAAAAACACAGTAAAATTGGTATGAATAGGACGAGTTAGGATTAT
Source organism: Piper betle (assembly GCA_033002965.1). NCBI lineage: Eukaryota > Viridiplantae > Streptophyta > Magnoliopsida > Piperales > Piperaceae > Piper > Piper betle. The sequence goes on along the minus strand of JAURVB010013419.1, from coordinate 20,630 downwards.
TTACTTTTATGATTATTTGATTGGTCATTGTGATGGATGATGATGGTGTTGTATGTGATTCATTGATTTTGATGCATCATGTAGTTAGTGGGCGTTAGTATTTAGTTTTGATGTGTAGGTATGGAGTAGGAGCTCGCCGCCTAGGCGTAATGACACGCTTCGAGCTTCTACCAGATCCGTTTAGGACTCGACTCTGTTTTACGTCTTTCTATTGTATGTTTATCTTATCATTTGCAGGACGGGTTATGTGGCATTTTATTTGATCCCACTTAACTCGGGCCATCTAGCCGAATAGATTTCCAGATTAATAACCCCTCGAGGATGAGATCCCTCGATGATGATTTCAAAAACAAGATCCACCACAAGTTGCCTTCGGGATGTCAAAAACAAGATCCACGTGCAGTCGGTTTTTGTATGATTTAAAACCGACTGCACGTTACCATGCAGGTCATGACAGTCAAAGTAGGCTCTGGATTAGTACCGGCGGACTATTCCATTCCTTAGGGATCCTGACAACTCCACGTTTGAGTTCCTCATGCCCGGAGAACGTGGAGGTTTACGAGTACTGTTTAGTATAGCGCATGTCCGGACTTCTAGTTCAAAGGGTACTTGTGAGATCCCTTAACTTAGTCCCACATCTAATACCTACTAGGAGAAGATCCTGTTTATAAGTGGGAATGGACTATATATCTTTAAGTTCCGGGGTACCCATTTTAAAGAAATGACTTAGCCCATTACGTTGCACTTTGGGCTGGGTCGTTACAAATGGTATAAGAGCCAACCTGGTTCCGTGTTAGATGGTGGGATGGACTAGGGACGTTGGCTAGGCTGGCGATCACGGGCCAAAAAAGGTCGTGGGCTGGGGTTAGCAACGGGCCAAGACTAAAAACGTTGGCTAGGCTACCGGTCACGGGCCAAAAAGGACGTGGGCTGGGGCTAGCAACGGGCCAATAATAGGCATTTCGGGGACGAAATTTCCTAAGGTGGGTGGATTGTGAGATCCCTCAACTTAGTCCCACATATAATACCTACTGGGAGAAGATCTTGTTTATAAGTGGGAATGGACTATAGATCTTTAACTTTCGGGGTACCCATTTTAAAGAAATGACTTAGCCCATTACGTTGCACTTTGGGCTGGGTCGTTATAGGACTAAAGGCAACTGCTTGAGAATACTCGACCTTCGTGCTCAAGGCCAGCAGATCAGTAAGTTTGGGATGCTACCGGGTCTGCAGCCCAGTGGCTCCTCAGTAGTGTCCTTTAGAGTGTTCACGTGGAGTATATAATGTTTTCTTTTATATGAGAGTTTGCTCTCATAGCCAGCTTGTTATAGTTATTTTATTTTCTGGACCAGTAATACTTGTTACTGACATGTTTTTATACTATATGTAGATAATAATCATGAGTTGGAGGAGCCAGCTTGGACGGAGGAGCAATGAGGTCTTGTACACACACACATGTTAGATTTTTGAATGTTTAATATTGTGTTGTTTTGTTATTATATTGTGAATGACATGTTCAAATGCATGAGACATGATAGAATGTGAACATGATCAGAGATGCGCAGCGAAGCGTGGTGGGTTGAAACCCCAGCTTCAGAATGAATTCATAATATGCTAGATTTTGAATGAAATCATGGATGCATGTGTATATATTTATATATATATATTATTTTGACAGGGTGGGCCCATAATTATACTTTTAGGGAGACCCTGTCTGTTTTATTACAGAATTTTTATCGTAATTGTAAAGATGTGAAATTTAGGTTGCACGCCATCCATGTAGTATCATGTTAGGGTTTTATGCATGACAAGTCATATATACATCTTAAGACGTCGAGATTAGATCCGCATGAGTTAGGTTTGAGTTAGCCGACCAAAGCGAGGCTTGTAACATGCCGGTTCGGTTCAAAGCGTGAACCGGATTTGTGGTGTTACAGATTTAATCCAACAATTAATTAGTTTATTAACTTTAACCCATAACCCATTAAAATAATTATTTTTGAAGATTTTTTACGAGTTAGTATTATTTTTAACACGAGCCATTGCAGTGTCACCCCGGTCGACCCCGGCCGCTTTCCGGCCACCGTGATGCTGGCATCGCCACACCAGTGACGCGTTCATGTCACCAATTCATCCACCGGCGTGCGTTGCCACCTCGACACTCTCAACCCCCTATCGACCTTCCCCCACCATATTGGAACCCATCGCCATCCAGGATGACCAGATTTCTTCACCCATCATCGTCACCTCTGTTCTTGCCATTTACCACACTGGGCTGGCATCCACACATATAAGATTGTCCATACACTGATCGACAAAGAGAGTAGGATCATATTCCAACATAGGAACGACTGTTGCCACTAATTCCTGGCGAAGATTTGCCTTTGCTTGCCCATATCGCCGAACAGGGGAACTCGTCGGCCATGGATCTCAGTCGTGTAAAAATTAGTTTGTTTTCTCATTGATTTGAAACCTTAATCCTCACGATTACCAATTAATATTAATATAATTTTTATAACAACTTATAACATTAAAATCAACTATTATTAAACAGATCATGATATCGACCAACAACAAAAAATAAATGAAGAGTGATGTCTAACCATGAACTCTACGTGCTTGCCAATGGAAGAAAGAAAAGAAAAGAAGATAGGGAAAATGGCCAATACAAGGAGGATGCTCACTCTGGAAAGGAAGAGGAGAAGAAAATGCAAATGAAGGTTAGAGTGGAAGACTTCCTTCATAAAATAAAATGAAATGAGGGCTAGGGTGTGTGAAAACACCTGTATTTCACTTCACTGGATAACCGGGTAAATAATAAAATAGAATAATTAACCAGGTAGAAAATATAACACGTTTGGTCCTTCCCAGACCACGTCCGCATCATATATATATATATATATATATATTCACGGTCTTTACAATCCCCCCAACTTGAAAATATTTTGTCCCCGAAATAGCATAACAGGCAACAGAACAATTATGACGTCCCCAAAATAGCATAACAGGCACAGAACAATTATGATTGATTTTATTTATTTCTTCAGGATCAGTTCACGCTACTATAAATTTAAAACTCCTATACCACAAACAGACTAGGGTATTTTCTTATCATTTCTTGTTCAGTCTCCCATGTAGCTTCTTCTGACCCCTGATTTTTCCACAATACTTTTACGAAAGGAATTTTCTTTTTGAGTGCCTTTATATGTCTTGCCAGGATGCGGATTGGCTTTTCCTCGTAGGTTAAATCTGATTGTAACTATAAGTCTTCAAAATTTGTGATGATATGATCCTCATCCCGTACATACTTCTCTAGCATTGACTCATGGGAAACATTGTCTACTCCAGCTAGGCTTGGTGACAAAGCTAATCTATATGCACAATTCCCAACTTGATCAAGGATTGGAAACGGTCCTATGAATCTTGGCTTCAACTTCCCTAATATTTTAAATCTGATCGCCCCCTTCGTAGGAGATGTCTTTAGGTCTAGAAACTCCCCAACTTGGAACTCTAGGTCATTCTTTCGAGTATCAGCATAACTCTTTTGTCGATCCAGAGCTGCCTTAAGTCTTTGCTGAATGAGTTTTACCTTTTCTGTTGCTTCCCTCACCATCTTTGGCCTCACTATAACTGCCTTGGTAGACTCAATCTGTAACACCCCAATCCGGTTTACTCTCAACCCGGACCAGAACTGTTACAAAGGATCGAACTACTCGTAAACCGATTAAGTTGGCTGACCCAAAACCTAAACGGCTACGACATAACCCTCTCGACGTCTCAAGATGGAGCACGCCGCTAATGCGCAAACAATATATGAATGAGATGCAAAACCCTAACAGGATACTACGTGAATGTCATGATAATCACCGCACACCAAAATAATTAAAACAGCAATAAAATTCATAAAACCCGGAATAAAACGGACAGAGCCTCCCCTAAAAGTGCAATAAGGGGACGACCTGTTAAAATACGACACAATATAGTATATATATAAAACAATAATTTATGTCGTAACAGACTTCAAATCATCCAAACATACTGTAATTGGGTCTAGCCCACCTACAATCTCATACTCAGCTCATTTGATTCCTTTTCATTTCAACATAGCACATCATTAGAGCATTTCTCAAAACATTCCCACGCATTTCTAAAACAAGGCATACAAGCCTCACAAACACATGCATAAATACCAATATGTAAATCTACTACAAAAGCCAATAACATCACATCTTACGCAAAAGTCGGCGCGGCACCAGGTATGTGTGTGCAATGCAAGCGCTACTCCTTCGTCGAGGCCGGCATACACCAATCATCATCCTCACCTACATATAGTAGAAAAACGTCAGCAACGGGTGTCACTGGTCCGGAAATAACTAATATCAAACTGGAACATGAGAGCAAACTCTCATGGAAAGCAAACCATCATATATCTTCCTCAAGAACTCTCATAAGGGCAACTACAAAGGAGCCGTCGAGCAGCTGACTCAACAGCATCCTGATCTATCTGGTACTATGCCGCTCTCGGCACTTCTTTTCAGTACTTCACGTAAATTTTATCCTAAGCCCTCTCCGCACCTCCATATTACTCCTGGCCTTGAGCACGTAGACCGAGCACTCTCAGGCAGTCGCCTTTAGTACCCTTTGAACCACAAGTCCGGACATGCGCTGTACTAAACAGTACCCGTAAACCTCCACGTCCTCCGGGTGTGAGGAACTCAAACGCGGAGTTGTCAGGATCCCTCGGGAATGGAACAGTCCGCTGGCACTAATCCAGAGCCCGCTTTGACTGGCACGGCATCCGCTCATGGTACGTGCAGTCGACTCATCTTCTCTTGTCTCACTGAAAACTCGATAAAACTATTTATAGGGCTGGGTCGGGATTTATTATAATAGGCCCGAAGGCAACTTGAGGTGGATCTTATTTTCGAAAACAAACTCGAGGGATCTCATCCTCGAGGGTTATTAATTCCGAAAAACATCGACCAGGTGACCCGTGTTAGGTGGGGTCCAATAAATCATCCACCTGACACGTCCTACGATCAATAAATCAAATCACCGATAGAATAGAGCGATAAAACCTGAGAAGCGTGTCCTAACGGACCTGTCAGAAGCTCCAAGCGCAGTCTCGTGCCTAGACGGCGAGCTCCTGCAACGAACCTACATGAACATAACTATTTACTAACGCCCATACATATATGATGCACACCTATATAACTAATATATCCACATGCATACAATCATCTAATCAAACATGACAATCATCTCGACAATTACCCTACATCTCTAATTGTCAAGCAAGTTAATAATTTTATCATTTCATATGTTACTTATTACCTAGCACTTTTAATTCCAATTTCAAAGCATACCTATTCTAATTAGGTGACAATGGTTTAATCAATTTAATCTGTTTAACTTAATGCTAGCATGCAAAACCTAATTCATACAAATTCATAAATTAACTAGTTAACAAGCATTTAATTAACTATTCAATGGTTTACTAACAATTTCATTACTAAGCATTCACATCATACAACACAATTTACGCTAATCATCACATGTTTATCATAATCACGATTAATTAAACTAAAAGCATGAAGTTAATAAAATTAATTCTAATATGCTACTATGACCACAACATGTATGTAATAATTCTAAAAAAAGAAGGAAGAACCACCTCGCGATCGGCGCTGAAATCGGTGCCGACGGACGAAGGCGGTGAAGGTGAGTCGGCGGTTTTCCGGCGACTATGCCGGCGGTTTTCCGGCAGCTCCGGTGGTTTTCCGGTGACTGCTCCGGCGAGGCAATCGGAGGTAGGGGTTAGCACCGCCTCGGTGAGCTGAACCCAATGGTGGTGACGACGAGGGCAGCCGCGGCGGCGATGGCCACCAACGGCGGCGTCGAGTGCGGTCGGGGCGGTCGGCCGCTCCGATCAGACCCACGGCCGGCCTCGACGGCGGCGCTAAACAGGGGGAAAGGTAGGGGAGGTCGAGGGGAGAAGCTCCGATGTCACGGCGGCGGCGGTCCGGCGCAGACGGCGGCGGAATCGCGTCGGGAACGGCGGGAAATCGAGGGCGATTTCCGGCGTTGCGACGGCCGGACGGTGGCCGGGCGTGGTCGAGGCGGCAAGGCGACGGCACGACCGGGCTGGGCGGCGTCGACCGGCGGCGAGGTGGCGTCGACGGCGGTGGCAAAAACCTCAAGGGCGGCGGCGGTGAAAACACGGGTTGGGGGAGGAAGATGAGAAGTAGAGGGGGTGGCAAAGTTGTAAATAAGACTTGACTCGACACCGGCTCGAGTCAAGAATGATAACGAACTCGGAATAAATCCTAGAAAAATCCAGAAAAATTGGGAAAAATCCCATAAACTCAAACAAAATATCACAACATCCAAATGACATGTCGTATAACTAATAACCCACCCTAATACCATCTAACGCATCCTAATGCGTTATTCGGCCTAAACTAATTCTACGGTCACAACATAAAAATAAAATAAAATCATCAACTGTATACTCTCATATCTACTGATAACTCAGTCTGCTGATGCGTATCTGACGCTATCATCGATACTTGGGTATACATAAACCCTCATAGCACGTGCGCACGGTCGGCCTCGGCCCTCCACACGTGTTCCCAGCCTAAAGTGCAACGTAATAGGCTAAGTCATTTCTTTACAATGGGTACCCCGGAAGTTAAAGATCTATAGTCCATTCCCACTTATAAACAGGACTTCTCCTAGTAGGTATTAGATGTGGGACTAAGTTGAAGGATCACACAATCCACCCACCTTAGGAAATTTCATCCCCGAAATGCCTATTCTTGGCCCGTTGCTAGCCCCAGCCCACGACCTTTTTGGCCCGTGACCGGCAGCTTAGCCAACGTCTCTAGTCCGGCCCGTTACTAGCCCCAGTCCACAACCTTTCTTGCCCATGACCAAAAGCCTGGCTAACGTTTCTAGTCCATCCCACCATCTAACACATAACCAGGTCGGCTCTTATACAATTTGTAACGACCCAGCCCAAAGTGCAACGTAATGGGATATGTTATTTCTTTAAAATGGGTACCCCCGAAAGTTAAATATATATAGTCCATTCCCACTCCCACTTATAAACAGGATCTTCTCCCAGTAGGTATCAGTTGAGGTACTAAGTTGAGGGATCTTACAATTCACCCATCTTTAGAAATTTTGTCCCCGAAATACCTATACATGACCCGTTGCTAGCCCCAGCCCACGACCTTTCTGGCCCGTGCCCGGCAGCCTAAATAACGTTCCTAATCTAGCCCACCATCTAACACGGAACCAGGTCGGCTCTGATACTATTTGTAACGACCTAGCCCAAATTGCAACGTAATAGGCTAAGTCATTTCTTTAAAATAGGTACCCCGAATGTTAAAGATCTATAGTCTATTCCCACTCCCACATATAAACAGGATCTTCTCCTAGTAGGTATTAGATGTGGGACTAAGTTGAGGGATCTCACAATCCACCCACTTTAGGAAATTTCGTCCCTGAAATCCAATTCTTGGCCCGTTGCTAGCCCCAGCCCACGACCTTTTTTGGCTCGTTACCGTCAGCCTAGCCAACGTTTCTAGTCTAGCCCGTTGCTAGCCCCAGCCCACAACCTTTCTGGCCCTTGACCGGAAGCTTAGCTAACGTTTCTAGTCCATCCCATCATCTAACACAGAAACAGGTCGGCTCTGATACCATTTGTAACGACCCAGGCCAAAGTGAAACGTAATGGGCTAAGTCATTTCTTTAAAATTGGAACCCCGGAGGTTAAAGATCTATAGTCCATTCCCACTTATAGACAGGATCTTCTCCTAGTAGGTATTAGATGTGGGACTAAGTTGAGGGATCTCACAATGACGGCCAGATTTCTTCACCCACTGCCGTCGCCTCTGTTTTTTACAGCCATCACCTTTGTTCTTGCCATTTACCACCCTGGGCCGGCATCCACACATGTAAGATCGACCATACACTGATCGACAAAGAGAATAGGATCATCTTCTGACGCAGGAACGACTGTCGCCATTGATTCCCGGTGAAGCTTTGCCTGTGCTTGCCCATGTCGCCGAACAGGGGAACTCGTCGGCCATGGGTCTCAGTGGTGTAAAAATTAGTTTGTTTTCTTATTGATTTAATACCTTAATCCTCACGATTATGAATTAAGATTAATTTAATTTTTTTATAACAACTTATAACATTAAAATCTACTGTTATTAAACAGATCATGATATCCACCAAGAAGAACAAATAAATGAACAGGATGTCTATCCATGAACTTTACGTGCTTGCCAATGGAAGAAAGAAAAGGAAAGAAGAAAGGGAAAATACCCAAAACAAGGAGGATGCTCGCTCTGGATGGGAAGAGAAGAAAATGTGAATGAAGGCTAGGGTGGAGGACGTCCTTAATAAAATAAAATAAAATGACAGCTAGGGTATGTGAGAACACCTGTATTTTACTTAACCAAGTATCCGGGTAAATAATAAAATAGAATAATTAACCGGGTAAAAAATATGACACATTCGATCCGTCCCGGACCATGTCTGCGTCAATTTATTTTTCATGGTCTATACATCAGGGGCAATCTTGAAATTAAGATTTGACTCTCTCCTGTGTCGAGTCAATATTCAAAATGAAATTATAAAAAAATATCAAATAAATATGATAAGATTCTATAAATTAAAATATGCTCAAATAATTAAACTAACAATTCTAACTTACTAACCCACCCAAAATCCTACCTAACACATCCTAACACGATAAACGACCTAATTCTAATTTTTTATGGTCTAATGCATGACATTCTTAAAATCTAGCATACTGTCGAATTTCCTGATAACAAATTTTCTAGCTGTTTTACTGACATTATCATCGTACACTCGAGTCTACTTGACCCTCAAGGCTCATACACACAGCCGGCTTTGGCTTGGCTCACGTATTCTAAAACTGCCTCGACTCGGAGCAACGGCTGAACCGATCGGTTTACGAGTATAAAACCCTTACTCGAGTTACATGTTTTATAATCTTCCCTTATATAAATTTCGTCCTGAAAATTTTAACTTAAGTTTGACTCTCATGCATTACCTATACAAACTAAAATCTTAAGTTAGAATACCTCGTCAGGTAGCTAGCTGTTTGCTCAAACAATTTTGGATATCTCCTCTTGATTTCATCTTTGTACAACTCGCAGTCCGAGTCAAGGTTTTATAGTCTAACCAATCGGTTCAGCTGACGGTTCGAGTTAAGTTAGTTTAAAAACACGTGTACTGAGCCGACACCGGTCGCATGAGCTATGACGATCATGTGTACCCAAGTATATGATGATAATGTTATGAATATAACAGAAAAGAATGAGTTATCAGAATATATGAGAGTATGCCAGTTTAAATATATATACATATATATATTAGATCGTAGAATTAGTTTTAGGCCATTTACTGCATCACAATGCGTCATGGAGCAGTTTGGGTGGGTTAATAGTTATATAATATGTTATTATGATGTTGTGGTGTGTACTATAATTTATGAGATTTTCCCTTATTTTTCTGTATTTGTTTGAGAATTATTATGAGCTAATTATTATTTTTGACTCGAGTTGGACTCGAGTGAAGTTTTATTTAGGAGTTTGCCACCGAACACCCTTACACCATCTCTTCCCCAAAGCCCCCCGACACTTCTCTTCCCCATCCAAACCCTTGCCGCGCCACCCACTCGGCAAGTCCCTGTCGCCGACACTGCCTTGCCACCATGCTCAAGGCCAGGAGAATTATTGATAAAAGGAGAGGGCTTAGGATATATTTATTATCCTGATTGGCCAAAGAAAAATGAAATGAGAAAAATAACGAAAGTGGCATCAGCAACCAGTCAGCTCAGGATGCTATAGGGTTTGTAGCCTGGTGGCTCCTCAGTAGGTGCCATTGAGAGAGTCCTGGTGAAGTATGTGAATGTTTTTTTTCATATGAGAGTTTGCTCTAATAGCCAGTTTGGTATAGTGAAAATTTGGACTAGTAACGCTTGTTATAGACATGTTTTTTTGCTATATGTAGGCGATAACCATGAGTTAGATGTACCAGCCTGAATGGAGGAGCAATGATGTTGCTTGCATACACATGTTAGCCGATATAGAGGTTAATATTTTATTTATGATATTATATTAAGAATGATGTGATTAGATGCTATGACATGAGGATTTGATATAATTAAATGCAAGACATAACGATAAGATGTGAAATGTGAATATACTACACAAATGGGTCAAGACCCAACCTGCAAAATGAATTTACAGCAGATTATACTCTGTGTGAATGAAGTTGTTTGATATATAGATATATATTTGTTTATATTGATTTAACAGGGTGGCCCTAATTGCACTTTTAGAGGAGACTTTATCCATTTTATTTTTTGAATTTTTATTTAATTTATCATAATTGTTGTTGGTGTATAAATTAGTTTGCATATTATCCATCTAGTTTCATCTTAGGGTTTTGTGTATTCATCCATGCATGGCAAATTGTATCTTCATCATAAGATGCCGAGATTAGATCCACACGATATGGGTTCTGGTTAGCTGGCCTAAGAAGGGCCCTTAATAGGTGGGTTCGGTTCATGAGTGTGAACCGGATTTAGGGAGTTACAATCTTCGCCTTCCAATGTAGACTCTTCAATTCCTCATCTAGTCCACTGCACTCGTACTAAGGGAATTACCTTTTGTCTGAAAATCTTCATCCTACAATCGACATTCTTCACAATATCTTCTTAATATATCAAGTTGGGGCAAAGCTCTATCTCTTAGAAGCTGAAGATGTGAGAGTTGTCTGGACACGGTACATCTTTAGTAGGGATACATGGAATACGTCATGAACTATTGACAGGTGAGGTAGTAATGGAAGGCGATAAGCCACTTAGTGGATGCACTCTTGAACATCAAATGGTCCAATGTATTAGGGACTAGTTTCCCCTGCTTACGAAATGTCATGTTACATTTGGTTGGGGAGACTTTCAGGAGAACAAGATCTCCGACTACAAAGTGAACCGCATGTCGACAATAGTTGGTCTAACTCTTCTATTGGTTCTGGGCGGATATCATTCTCTCTCGGATTCGCATCACTAGTTCTTTTGTCTGCTGATTCATCTTTAGTCCAACTACCATTGGTTCACTGCCTTGAACCAAACACACTGGAGATCTACACGGCCTACCATACTATGCTTCAAATGGTGTCATTCCATACTGAAGGGCCTACCATACTATTGGTAGGTGATAACCATGAGTTGGATGTGCTAGCCTAGACGGAGGAGCAATAATGTTGTTTGCACACACATGTCAACTGATAGAGTGGTTAATATTTCATTTATGATATTATATTCAAAATGATGTGATTAAATGCTAAGACATTATGATATGATGTGATTAAATACTAAGACATCAATGATATGATGTGAAATATAAATATACTACACAGGCGGGTCAAGACCCAAGCTTCAAAATGGGTTTACGGTAGATTAGTTTTGGTGTGAATGAAGTTGTTTGATACATAGATATATATTTGTATATGTTGTTTTAACAAGATAGCCCTAATTTCCGTTTTAGGGAGACTCTGTCCATTATATTTTGTAGAATTTTTATTGATTAATCACAATTGTTGTTGGTGTGTAAACTAGTTTGCATGTCATCCATCTAGTATCATGTTAGGGTTTTGTGGATTCATTTAACGACCCAGCCCAAAGTGCAACGTAATGGGCTAAGTCATTTCTTTAAAATGGGTACCCCGGAAGTTAAAGATCTCTAGTCCATTCCCATTATAAACACGATCTTCTCCCAGAAGGTATTAGATGTGGGACTTAGTTGAGGGATCTCACAATCCACCCACCTTAGGTAATTTCATCCCTGAAATGCCTATATTTGGCCCGTTGCTAGCCCCAGCCCACTTCCTTTCTGGCCCATGACCTGCAGCCTAACCAACGTTTCTAGTCTTGGCCCATTGTTAGCCCTAGCCCACGACCTTTCTTGGCCCATGACCAGCAGCCTAGCCAACGTCCCTAGTCCATCCCACCATCTAACACGGAACCAGCTCAGCCCTGATACGATTTGTAACGACCCAGCCCAAAGTGCAACGTAATGGGCTAAGTCATTTCTTTAAAATGGGTACCCCGAAAGTTAAAGATCTATAGTCCATTCCCACTTATAAACAGGATCTTCTCCCAGTAGGTATTAGATGTGGAGCTAAGTTGAGGGATCTCACAATCCACCCACCTTAGGAAATTTCGTCCCCGAAATGCTTATTCTTGGCCCGTTGCTAGCCCCAGCCCACGTACTTTCTGGCCCGTGACCACCAGCCTAGCCAACGTTTCTAGTCTTGGCCCGTTGCTAACCCCAGCCCACGACCTTTTTGGCCCGTGACCGGCAGCCTAGCCAACATCCCTAGTCCATCCCACCATCTAACACGGAACTAGGGCGGCTCTAATACCATTTGTAACAATCTAGCCTAAAGTGCAACGTAATGGGCTAAGTCATTTCTTTAAAATGGGTACCCCAGAAGTTAAAGATCTCTAGTCCATTCCCACTTATGAACAAGATCTTCTCCCAGTAGGTATTAGATGTGGGACTAAGTTGAGGGATCTCACAATTCATCCATGCATGGCAAGTTGTATCTTCGTCTTAAGACCCCAAGATTAGATCTTCACGATTTGGATTCGGGTTAGTTGACTTAAGCGGGGCCCATGATATACCGATTTGGTTTACAAGTGTGAACTGGATTTGGGGAGTTACGGTCTTTTGCGTTCCCACGTAGTCTCTTCAACTCCTCGTCGAGTCCACTGCATTATAATAATGGAATTCCTTTTGTATGGGAATCTTAGGATTGACTATTTTCACAGCATCCTCTTTATACGTCAAGTGGGGCAAAGCTCTATCTCTTAGAAGCTGATGACGTTAGAGTTGTCTGGACAGTACTTCTTTAGTCTGGATACATGGACTACGTCATGAACTGCTGGCAGGTGAGTCGGTAATGCAAGCCGATAAACCACTTGGCCGATGCACTCTACAACATCAACTGATCAAATATATCAAGGACTGACTTTCCCTTGCTTACAAATGCTCAAGGTTCCATTTGTTGGGGAGACTTTTAGGAGAACAACATCTTCGACTGCAATGTGAACCTCACGATGACGATAGTCGGTCTAACTCTTTTGTTGGTTTTGGGCTGATCTCATTCTCTCTTGAATTCGCATCACTAATTCCTATGTCTGTTGAATAATCTCTAGATAAACTACCATCAGCTCACTGCTTTGAACCCTACATACTAGAGATCTGAATGGCCTACTGTCACAGGGGTCAACTTAGGGGTTAAATTTTTTGCCCTAACAGCCTCCGTGCGGCGAGTGTTCCCTCCTTGGAAACACCAGCCAACACCACCTCCGCACCCACCAATGTCCTGTGGTGCACAGCGGCCTCAGACCACCCTGTCCCGGTACCGGGCCCAGCTACTAGCACCACTAGTACCGTTATCAGGCTACCAGCGATTGTACCAAACACACACACCAATCACCAAGCCACAGTGACTATGCGTCCCACGTACCGATCACCCTTCTCGGTATCAATAGACCTCGGAATCACAGGTCTAGCCCCAGTGGCCAAACACGACGCATACATGACAAGAATTACAGGAACTCTTCCCAACCTCTATTCTTACAACCTGAATACAGGATAAATATAAGTAATCCTACTCTAGACTACCTACTGGTTGTGGACATGCAAACCCGACGACCGTGCCTCTCGACCCTCACTCGACAGGACTTCACCCAAGCCTAAGTTCACCACGCAGGGTTGCCGAACAAATGGTATGTGAGCCTTGACCTAAAGGCGAACGTTGACTATCCCGGTAGTCCCCCTGAAGTTCCAGACCACCCCTCGGCCTGACTGCAGTAACCCCAAGGCATCCCCTTGCTCGGCCAAGTTTTTCCCCTCCACTAAGATCACTCACACACTTCTCTTATTGTTCTCCTCTTGTCTGATCTCTACATAAGGATGGCACCTCCTTATATAGACATCCCGGCCTTAGTGTGACACCTCATCAGCTTGCATCCTCACCATCGAAGTCTTGATCAATGGCTGCATCCTCCAACCTGTCATCGAGTGTTCCGGCAGAATTACCAGAAAGACCCACCCTTGGGTGTGGCGCAAATGCCTCATCAACTTCCTGGATGTGGCACGGCCGCCTGGCTTGACCCAGCGACCCCAATACCGAACCCTGGTCCGTCTGTTCCACAGCACCCATGCGCGTGCACGATAACCCCTACCGCACCTTGAGCTCGGTCAACTGCAAACCTGCGCACCCGTGAGTACCGCATGTCGCACGATGCACTTCACACTAACACGGAAATATGCTCGGTAGATTGTTCACAACTCGGATAGCACCCTACCCGATTTGGACGCGGGAATGCTAGGAACAACCGCCAAACCCTAGCTCTCGACCGTCCCACGAGCTAAACCCTGTAACACCTACTGTCACAGGGGTCAACTTAGGGGTTGAATTTTTCGCCCTAATTGTGTCCGTGCGGCGTGTATCCTCCCTGGAAACACCAGCGTACACCACCTATGCACACACCAATGTGTTGTGGTGCACAGTAGCCTCGGACTGCCCACTTGCGAATACTGCACGAACCCAGTCTCGGTACCGCGCCCAGCTACTAGCGCCACTAGTACTGGTATTAGGCTTCCAGCGATTGTACCGAATACACACACCAATCACCAAGCTGTAGTGACTACGCGTCCCACGTACCGATCACCCATCTCGGTACCAATAGACCTCGGAATCACAGGTCTAACCCCGGTGGCCAAACAAGACGCATACAGCACGATATTAAGGGAACTTATCCCAACCTCTATTCCACTAGTTTGAATACAGGATATACAAGTGTCAACACACTAGACTACTTGCCGATCGTGGACATGCAAACCCCACGATCGTGCCTCTCGACCCTCACTTGATAGGACTTCACCCAACCCTCAGTTCACCACGCAGGGTTGCCGAACAACTGGTATGTGAGCCCTGACCTAAAGGCGGATGTCGACTACCCCGGTAGTCCCCCTTAAAGTTCCAGACCGCCCCTCAGCCTGACTGCAGTAACCCCAAGGCATCCCCTTGCCAGGCCAAGTTTCTCTCCTCCACCGAGATCACTCACACACTCTTCACATGTTGTTCTCTAGATCCCCTCAGATCTATTCTCTCTGCTAATTTCTACACAAGGATGGCACCTCCTTATATAGACATTGGCTGGACAAAAGGGGCACATCACCTTGCTGGATCCTGGCCATCCAATCCCTGATCAATGGCTCAGCATGCTCAATACCAGCAGTCACCTTAGTGATGTTCCAGCACTGCCCTTCACTGTTGATCACCTCATCCACGGTCCAGGATGATCTGCCGACATCACCACAACTCTTGGAGTTCCATCTAGTTTGTATGTCATCCATCTAGTATCATATTAGGGTTTTGTGCATTTATCCATGCATGGTGAGTTATATCTTCATGTTAAGACGTCAAAATTAGATCCGCACGATTTGGATTTGGGTTAGCCGACTTAAGGAGAGCCCATGACAAGCAGGTTTGGTTCACCAGTGTGAACCAGATTTGGGGTGTTACAATCTTTGCGTTCCCATCAACACTCTTCAACTCCTGATCGGGTCCACTGCACTCATACTAAGGGAATTCCTTTTGTCTGAGAATCTTCATCCTACAATAGATTATCTTCACAACATCCTCTTTATTCGTCAAGTTGGGGTAAAACTCTCTCTTAAAAGCTGATGATGTGAGAGTTGTCTAGATGGTACTTTTTTAGTAGGGATACATGGAATACATCATGAACTGCTAACAGGTGAAGCGGTAATGCAAGATGATAAGCCACTTAGCGACTGCACTCTTGAACAACAAATGGTCCAATGTATCAGTTTTCCTTGAGACCAAATATCATGTTTCTTTTCGTTGAGGAAACTTTCAGGAGAACAACATCTCTGACTGCACTATGAACCTCACGTAGACAATAGTTGGCGTAACTCTTCTTTTGGTTTTGGAATGATCTCATTCTTTCTCGGATTTGCATCACTAGTTCCTTTGTCTGCTGAATCATTTATGGTCCAACTACCATCAGTTCACTAACTTGAACCCAGCAGACTTGAGACCTGAACGGACTACCATATTGTACTTCAAATGGTGTCATTCCATTCTGCAAGGCCTACCGTACTATATGTAGGTGATAACCATGAGTCGGATGTGCCAGCCTGGATGGACGAGCAACGATGTTGCTTGCACACACATGTCAGTCGATAGAGTGATTAATATTTTATTTATGATACTATGTAACGACCCAGCCCAAAGTGCAACGTAATGGGCCAAGTCATTTTTTAAAATGGGTACCCCGAAAGTTAAAGATCTCTAGTCCATTCCCACTTATAAACAGGATCTTCTCCCATTAGGTATTAGATGTAGGACTAAGTTGAGGGTTCTCACAATCCACCTACCTTAGGAAATTTCGTCCCCGAAATGCCTATTATTGGCCCGTTGCTAGCCCCAGCCCACGTCCTTTCTAGCCCGTGACCGGCAGCCTAGCCAAAGTTTCTAGTCTAGGCCCTTTGCTAACCCCAGCCCACGACCTTTTTTGGCTCGTGACCGGCAGCCTAGCCAACGTCCTTAGTCCATCCCACCATCTAACACGGAACCAGGTCGGCTCTGATACCATTTGTAACGACCCAGCCCATAGTGCAACGTAATGGGCTAAGTCATTTCTTTAAAATGGGTACCCTGGAAGTTAAAGATCTCTAGTGCATTCCCACTTATAAACATGATCTTCTCCCAGTAGGTATTAGATGTGGGACTAAGTTGAGGGATCTCACAATCCACCCACCTTGAGGAAATTTCATCCCCAAAATGCCTATTCTTGGCCCGTTGCTAGCCCCAGGCCACGTCCTTTCTGGCCCGTGACCGGCAGCCTAGCCAACATTTCAAGTCTTGGCCCGTTGCTAACCCCAGCCCACGACTTTTCTGGCCCGTGACCGGCAGCTTAGCCAACGTCCCTAGTCCATCCTACCATCTAACACGGAACTAGGTCGGCTCTGATACCATTTGTAACGACTCAGCCCAAAGTGCAACTTAATGGGCTAAGTCATCTCTTTAAATTGGGTACCCCGGAAGTTAAAGATTTATAGTCCATTCTCACTTATAAACAGGATCTTCTGCCAGTAGGTATTAGATGTGGGACTAAGTTGAGGGATCTCACAATCCACCCACCTTAGGAAATTTCATCCCCGAAATGCCTATTCCTGGCCCGTTGCTAGCCCCAGGCCACATTCTTTCTAGCCCATGACCGGCAGCATAGCCAATGTTTCTAATCTTAGCCCGTTGCTAACGCCAGACCACGTCCTTTCTGGCCACTAACCGGCATCCTAGCCAACGTTTCTAGTCTTGGCCCTTTGCTAACCCCAGCCCACGACCTTTTTTGGCCCGTGACCAGCAGCCTAGCCAGTGTCCCTTGTCCATCCCACCATCTAACACAGAACTAGGTCGGCTCTGATACCATTTGTAACGACCCGGCCCATAGTGCAACGTAATGGGCTAAGTCATCTATTTAAAATGGGTACCCCGGAAGTTAAAGATCTATAGTCCATTCCCACTTATAAACAGGATCTTCTCCCAGTATGTATTAGATGTGAGACTAAGTTGAAGGATCTCACATACTATATTTGTAATGATGTGATTAAATGTTAAGACATAATGATATGATGTGATTAAATGCTAAGACATGACGATATGATGTGAAATGTGAATATATGCTACACAGGTGGGTCAAGACCCAAGCTTAAAAATGAGTTTATAGCAGATTAGATTCGGTGTGAATGAAGATGTTTGATATATAAATATATATTTGTATAAGTTGATTTAACAGGGTGGCCCTAAATACACTTTTAGGGGAGACTCTATCCATTTTACTTTTAGAATTTTTATTTATTTATCGCAAATGTTGTTTGTGTGTAAACTAGTTTGCATGTCATCTATTTAGTGTCATGTTAGGGTTGTGTATTCATCCATGCATGCCAAGTTGTGTGTTCATCTTATGACGCAAAGATTAGATCCGCATGATTTGGGTTTAGGTTTGCTGACCTAAGTGGGACCTATGACATGCCAAATTCAGTTCATGAGTGTGAACTGCATTTGGGGTGTTTCTGTCTTCGCGTTCCAACGTAGACTCTTCAACTCCTGTCAAGTCCACTGTACTCATAATAAGGGAATACCTTCTGTTTGGGAATCTTCATCCTACGATCGACTACCTTCACAACATCCTCTTTATTTGTGAAATCGGGGTAAAGCTCTATCTCTTAGAAGTTGGTGATGTGAGAGTTGTCTGGACGTCTTTAGTAGCGATACATGGAATACATCATGAACTGCTAGTAGGTGAAGCGGTAATGCAAGGTGATAAGCCACTTGGCCGATGCACGCAAGAACATCAAATGGTTCAATATATCAAGGACTGAGTTTCCCTTGCTTACCAAATCTCATGTTTCCATTGGTTGGTGAGACTTTCATGAGAACAACATCTCCAACTGCAAAGTGAACTTCATGTCGATGCTGGTCAGTGTAACTCTTCTGTTGGTTCTGGGCTGATCTCATTCTCTCATGGATTCGCATCACTAGTTCCTTTGTCTACTGAAAGATCTTTGGACCAACTACCATTGGTTCACTGCCTTTTCACACAACATACTGGAGTTCTACACGGCCTACCATATTGTGCTTCAAATGGTGTCATTCCATACTGCTACGGCCGGGGTGAGCGAGGCACAGCATTCCACCATCACACTGAAGTGCAGTGATAGCCTTCCCATAAAAAGGCTACGGCCGGGGTGTGTGAGGCACTGGCACTAGAGTTGGCAGTGAGAGTTTCCCCACAAACGGGACATAGTAATCACCTGAGTGTAGTGATATCCTCCCCATAAAAAGGCTATGACCGGGTGTGCAAGGCACTAGCACTGGAGTGCAGTGATAGCCTCCCCATAAAAAGGCTACGGCGGGGTGTGCGAGGCACTGGCACTAGAATTGGTAGTGAGCGCTTCCCCACAAACGGGGTGTAGCAATCACCTAAGTGCAGTGATAACTTCCCCACAAAAAGGCTACGGCCGGTGTGCGAGGCACTGGCACTGGAGATGGTAGTGGTAGCCTCCCCACAAAAACGGCCGGGGTGTGCGGATCACAGCAGATACCTCCTCCGCATTGTTTTGGAGTATAGCGGAATCGCTCCACCGCATATTAAAATAAACATAAGGAAATAGTGGAATGTACTTGATTTGTTTTATCTATTATACTACTTAGTGTTGTAATCACTAACGCAAAATTGCCTCCGCAGGTGTGCAGATACGAAATTAGGTGATTGACAACCAGAGCATGGAGCAAAATAAATATGGTGACTCCCTTTTTTATTTATTTGAGAAATAAGTGTGGCTACTGGGAAACGGTCCAAGACTGTGGGATCTTTATATATGTTTTTGTTAGAAATGCTAGACATATTTGCTAAATTGTGAGTAACACCTAGCTAGCTAGGCCCACAATATTGTGAAAAATGACGGGTCGTTACAGGTGGTAGAAGAGCCAAGTTTCCCAAAAGCTGACATCTTATGACTCAAGTACCTTGTTGAAGAGTCCAATATTTATCTCTTTTGATGGGGTATGTCATTAGGGAATTAGTGGACTCACTAACAAACCAAAGTAATCATTGAAAAAAAATTAATGAACCATAACGGAATAAATTTTAGACAGGCAGGCACCCGAAGGAAGTTGAGCCAAGCTGCGCAGTCGGACATGAACGTGGAGACTTTGTTAGGCCAAATTTTGACGGCCATACAAGGACTTGCGCAGGCTTCAGATAATACTAGTTCTATGATTCAGAACATAGCGCAACGATTACCGGGATTGGTAACAGGGAATTGAGTTCCATGTTCAGCTGCGAGTCCTAGTAGGTGTCCCAAATGGGGATCAGGGGAGCGCCCAAGAGCGGGTACGGATAGCTATCCTGGGTGAGCGAGGGAACTTCGAAACCCAATCCCACCGGTAATTCGACAAGTGGTACTGCCAGTTGGGAATGATAGTGATCGATACACTGTAGAGAAATTCCGGAGGTGATCGATTCATTGGTGGGACTGATCCAATGAAGGCGGAGAGCTGGTTGGACATTACTGAAAGCATTTAGAGCTCTCTCTGTGCCTCATCGCCATCAAGTGAGGATGGCGACATGCATGCTTCAGGAGGAAGCATCTTATTGGTGGAAGTCCATGGAGAAGACTACATTCCATCAACGGGAGATTTTGTCCATTCCTTGGGCAGAATCTATAACAGCTTTCAATTGTAAAGACCCGGAATATATATATATATATATATATATATATATATATATTTGACGCGGTGGGATCGAACGTCGGTATCCATGAATTTGTTTAAATTATTTACCCGCTACCCGGTTAAATATTAATTACCCGGTCAAGTGGAAAGTATTAGTTAACCGGTTAAGTATTTTTACCCGGTTAAGTAAACCATACCATTTAACCGTTTAAACTAGTAAAGTGAACCATACCATTTAAGAGGTGTAG
>JAURVB010013418.1:0-25623 GCA_033002965.1 Piper betle | reverse complement strand
TGCAAAGTAATATGAGGACTCCTTTTGTTATTTAATTGAGGAATAAGTGTGGCTGCTGGGAAACTGTCCAAGACTGTGGGATTTTATTATAAGTTATGATTTCTAATAATGTTTGACATAATTGCTTTAATTTTTGAGTAACACCTAGCCAGTTAGGCCCACATAAAATTCGACAACATAAGTATGCAACCATTCAAAAATATTAAATATTAAATTTTCAACAAATCTAGTGAGCTAATTAATTATTCATGTGACATAATCATTTAAGCCCTACTTTAAATTTTAAATTAATTATCCAAATCATAATTAATACTTCACAATTGATAAAATAATTATTAAGTGATAAAAAAATATTTAATTACTATTATTAGTATATTTTCCATTTAGATGTTAATTACATAACCATGATCTTGATGATTTAGTTTACGGTTATAATTTTTAATCGCTATCATTATTGATAGCAATTTAATTAATTAAGTTGTTCGATTAAATTATTTAAAATAATTGTATTATTCTAATTCAAAAATATTTCTAATACAATTATTTTAAATTATTCAACTCAATAAAGTCTGAAACATTAATTATTTTCATTAAGCTATTTATGTTCAACGTTCGTGATTTTTACTTGATTATAGTTTAATAACCTATTTTCTATATTACTGATCTCGTTACTAAAATAATCAATTTATTTTCCTAATATTAAATTTAAGATGGTAAAGCTAAAATCTATATTTTATTAATCCCTTATAACTATTCGATTTAATTTAATCACTTGTAGTATGTCGATTAGTTATCTACCGTTTATCATTGCCGTATTTTTTTATTACTCGTGGCATTTTTGTACAATAATTAATTAATTTAGTAACTTGCCCATAACCTCTAAAAATGATTATTTTTAATGATTTATCATGAGTTAGTATTATTTTTTAATCTCAAGTCGGTATCGAGTTAACCCATATTTACAAAACTGCCATCTTCTTCTTTCACAACGTCCCTTCTTCTCCAAACTCCATTTTGCAGCCCCAAAAAGATCGCATTCTTCTTCCAACCTTCTGCAACCTTCCTCAGCAACCCAATTGAGCAACCATATAAACATCCCAACAAAGCATGAACAACGGAATAAAAACAGCCAAGGAAGAAGCCTAACGTTCATGTTTTACAGCAGCATCCAAGGCGACACCGTCCTGCACCAAAACCAGACCTGTGACGTCTTCTTCTTGAACCCAAAACCAGATCACTTCCCTTCCCTACCAATCCAATTGGAAGCATAAAGCTCGTGCTTTTGAGAACTATCCCCGTCGAACTCCTGTCCTGCACCAAGACGCGACTGCTGGCCAGCAGCACCGCCGATTCTGCGAGGTGAACTCCATCCGGCCAGCAGCACCACCGAGAACTCTTGCACGACAACCCAACGTCAAGGCCAAGTCCTGTCGAGCGTGCACTGCATGAACCTTGGCCGGCGAACTGGTATAGATGTTTGTAATTCCTTCACAGCATTGCCCCCTATAAATTTGCCCATAACCAGCTGTAATTCTGCCACCACTTGGAAACCAGGGACACGACAAGCCCTCCCTTCAACCCAGCAGTAAGAGAAGATGGCGGGTTGTGACAGAATGCCTTGCAAACATTTTTATGGTCGCCATCTTGCCAAAATTTTGGACTCACTCGGACATGGACGGGATTCTAGTTTTCAGTTTAGTTCTTGTTGTATATTGTTGATTTCAGACTTTATTTAACATGATTATCAAGCTTATTATCAATTAAAAAGACATATGAATGCATGAAAAGGAGAAGAAAATGAGAATGAAGGCAGCTAAGGTGAGGAAGACGGCTAGGATATGTGAAAACACCCGTACACAAGTATTTCAGCGGTGTATTGACTATTGACAACTAAATCAAGTGAACCCCCTTACCGAGGATTGATGAATTGTTTGATCAGCTAAAAATAGCCAGAGTATTTTCTAAGTTAGTCTTGCAGTCTGGTTATTACCAGTTGAAAGTAAAGGAGTCAGATATATAGAAAACAGCTCTCCAAACTCGGTATGGACATTATGAATTTCTGGTCATGCCTTTTGATCTAAAAATGCACCAGCGGCCTTTATGTCACTCATGAACACAGTATTTCACGCATACTTGGAGAAGTTTATTATCGTGTTTGTGGAAGACATTCTGGTCTATTCAAATAATGAAGAAGAGCATGTGAAGCACCTGTCCCTTACTCTTCAAGTTCTGAGAGAGAATCAATTGTTTACCAAATTGTCAAAGTGTGACTTCGGGCTGAAGGAGGTAAACTTCGTTGGTCATATTATCTCAAAGGCTGGAGTTGCAGTGGATCCATCAAAAGTGAAATCAATCATTGATTGGCCACAACCCAAGTCAGTCACAGACATCATAAGCTTTCTTGGCTTAGTGGGTTACTACAGGAAATTCATTAAACACTTCTCCTTAGTAGCATTGCCAATGGCCAAACTCACAAGGAAGGTAGTCAAGTTCGAATGGAGTAGTAAGTGTGAGGAGAGTTTCCAGTCTCTGAAGAAAAGTCTAACAACTGCACTCATCTTGACACTGCCAAATGGTAATGAAGGATTCGTAGTCTTTAGTGATGCATCTATATTGGGTTTAGAATGTGTCCTTATGCAAGAAGGTAAAGTGGTAACCTATGCCTCTCATCAATTGAAGAATCATGAGAAAAATTATGCAACTCATGACTTGGAACTGGCAGTCGTGCTTTTTCCCTAAAGATTTGGAGACACTACTTGTATGGAGCTCAGTTTGAAGCCTTCATTAACCACCAGAGTTTGAAGTATATCTTCACCCAGAATGACCTTAACCTTCGACAGAGGTGGTGGCTAGAGCATTTCAAGGACTAAGACTTCCAAATCTTATACCACCTAGGGAAACCGAACGTGTTAGCAGATGCGTTGAGTCGAAAGGGCAAGGTGGACAAAGGTCAGCAGGTAGATAGACTTTGCGCCATTTTAGCAGAAGTGGTGGCTGTCAACCTAGTGGAGCAACTAATAGGGTTACTAGCAAATTTGGTTATTTCCAACGATTTGGTTGATCATGTTAAGCTAGCACAAATGGGTGATGAGGAGCGAATGAAATGTTGGACAAGACTCTTGACATTGTAGCTGATTCCAAGAGTGTGATTAGATTTAGAGGAAAGTTGTGTGTACCCAAGGATGATCCACCGAGGCGGAATATCATGGAGGAGGCTCATTGCTCAAAGTTTTTGATACGCCCTGGAGTTACTAAAATGTATTAGGATTTAAAGCGAACCCACTGGTGTATTGGGATGAAGAGGGATGTTGTGGATTTTGTCTCCAAGTGTCAGACTTGCCAATAGATCAAAGCCCAACAACAACTATCTAGAGGACTATTGCAACCTTTAGAAATACCAACTTGGAAATGGGAGTGTGTCAAATGCGATTTTATTGCAAAGCTCCCATGGACTCAAAATAAGCATGACTCCATATGGGTGGTTGTGGACCAACTAACTAAGGTAGCACACTTCATCCCCACGAAATCAATGAGGACTACAGAATACCTAGTAGGATTGTATGTTGACTGTAACGACCCAACCCAAAGTGCAACGTAATGGGCTAAGTCATTTCTTTAAAATGGGTACCCCGGAAGTTAAAGATCTCTAGTCCATTCCCACTTATAGGTATTAGATGTGGGACTAAGTTGAGGGATCTCACAATCCACCCACGTTAGGAAATTTCGTCCCCGAAATGCCTATTCTTGGCCCGTTGCTAGCCCCAGCCTACGTCCTTTCGGCCCGTGACCGGCAGCCTAGCCAACGTTTCTAGTCTTGGCCCATTGCTAACCCCAGCCCACGACCTTTTTTGCCCGTGACCGGCAGCCTAGCTAACGTCCCTAGTCCATCCCACCATCTAACACGGAACCAGGTCAGCTCTTGATACCATTTGTAATGACCCAGGCCAAAGTGCAGCGTAATGGGCTAAGTCATTTCTTTAAAATGGGTACCCCGGAAGTTAAAGATCTCTAGTCGATTCCCACTTATTCCCACTTATAAACAGGATCTTCTCCTAGTAGGTATTAGATGTGGGACTAAGTTGAGGGATCTCACAATCCACCCACCTTAGGAAATTTCGTCCCCGAAATGCCTATTCCTGGCCCGTTGCTAGCCCTAGCCCACGACCTTTTTGGCCCATGACCGGCAGCCTAGCCAACGTCCCTAGTCCATCCCACCATCTAACACGAAACCAGGTCGGCCCTGATACCATTTGTAACGACCCAGCCCAAAGTGCAACGTAATGGGCTAAGTCATTTCTTTAAAATGGGTACCCCAGAAGTTAAAGATCTCTTGTCCATTCACACTTATAGGTATTAGATGTGGGACTAAGTTGAGGGATCTCACATCGACATTATTGTCAACTTGCGTGGGATTCCAAAACAGATAGTCTCTGACCGAGATCCCCTATTCACCTCACATTTCTGGCAAGCTTTCCAAAAAGCCATGGGGACACAAATCTAGCTGAGTACATCATATCATCCTTAAACTGAATGTAAGAGTGAGAGGACTATTCAAAGTTTGGAAGATTTGTTGTGAGCTTGCATTCTTGACTGGGGAGGTGAATAGGAGAAACACTTAGCCTTAGTTGAATTTACCTACAATAACTCTTATCATGCTAGTATAGGGATGGCACCATTTGAAGCCTTATGTGATAGACCCACAGGTCTCCATCATGCTGGCTGGAGTCTACCAAACAGTTATAGTTGGGCTAGAAATGGTGAGGGTAGCAACTGAAAAGGTGAAACTCATTTAGCAACAGCTTAAGGCAGCTTAGGATCGACAAAAAGAGTTATGCCGATACTTGAAGGAGGGACCTAGAGTTCCAAGTTGGGGAGTTTGTGTACCTAAAGACATCTCCTAGGAAGGGGTGATCAGATTTAGAACATCAAGGAAGTTGAAGCCAAGATTCATAGGACTGCTTCCAATCCTAGATCGAGTTTGAAATTGTGCATATAGACTTGCATTACCACCAAGCCTAGTTGGAGTACACAATCTTTTCCATATGTCAATGCTAAAGAAATATGTACGAGATGAGGATCATATAATCACATATTTTGAACACTTAAGAGTTACAATCAAATTTAACCTATGAGGAAAAGCCAATTCACATTGTGTCAAGAGAAATAAAGACACTTAGGAATAAGGGAAATTCCTTTGGTGAAAGTATTGTGGAAAAATCAGGGATCAGAGGAAGCTACATGGGAGACTAAACAAGAAATGGCAAGGAAATACCATAGCCTATTTGTGGCATAATGTAAAACCCGTGACTCGAGTCAGAGTTTTACGGGAGTGAACCAGTCGGTTCAACTGTCGGTTCGAGTCGAGTCAGCTTCATGGACCGCGAGCTGAGTTGAGGCCAGCTGTGAGTTATGAGCGATGAGGGTCATGTATGCTCAAATGTACGATGATAACGCCTAAAAGATGATGAAAAATGGGTTATCAAGTATATGGAGGTATGCAGTATTGATTGTTATTTTTATTTGATCGTAGAATAGTTTTAGGCCGAATAACGCATTAGGACGCGTTGGATTATATTCGGGTGGGCTATTAGTTATAGAGCATGTCATTTGGATGTTGTTGTGTTTGTTTTATTTTATGGAATTTTTCCATATTTTTCTAGATTTTTTTTAGAATTTATTACGAACTAGTTATTATTTTGACTCGAGTAGGAATCGAGTCAATACTTATTTACGAAACTGCCACTACAGCACTTCTTCTTCCTCCCGACACTTACCCTTCCAAACCCTAGCCGCGCCACCCACGGTCGTCGCCGCCGCAGCTGCCGACGCCGCACTGCCGCCGATCAACGCCGCCCCGCCCCGCCGTGCAGTCGCCGTGCCGCCACGACCCACCCCGGCCACCATCTCGCCGCCACGACGTCGGAATCGCCCCACGAAACCACCTCGGCCGTCGCCACTCCGAGCCGGATTCCGCCGCCGTCCGGGCCGCGCCGCCGCCGCAGTGGCCCTGACGACCACCCCTCGCCGTCGCCGACGTTTCCCCACCATCCCGACCACCGTCGAGGCCGGCTGCAGCCTCGATCGGAGCACGCCGCCACCGCCGCCCATTTTCGACGCCGCCGTCGACGGCCATCGCCGCCTCGGCTACCTTGTTTGACACCGCCATCGGACCAAGCTCGTCGAGCTGGTGCCGATAGACCCCCTGATTGCTCCGTCCCGAATCGTCGCCAGAAAACCGCCGAATCTCGCCGGAAAACCGCCGACACTCGCCGGAACCGCCGGAAAATTGGATTCGTGGGAAATTCGCCGGATCATCCGCCGAACGCACCTGGTCCAATCTGATCGGACTTCAGACGCCTCTAGGTGCCAAATTCGAGTTTCGAGCCTCGAAACGGAAACCCTAGCTGTCGCCGATTTTCGACGACGCGAGATATCACTACTCCAAAACAATGTCGATGCATTACAAAATTCACGTACATAACACGACCCAGTGTCGGACTGAGTCAATTCATTGACCCCGGTTGCACTCGGTGCATGGTAGTCGAATCTGGGCTCAGGCCGACCTAGGTTACCAACAAGGAAAATATGATGTTCTACCTATTATACGTACCTGATTTGTGATTACGTCTGACTGTGACCCGTGAACCCTAATACAGTAATGGAGAGGTCGCCTGGGATGGAGATGATGGATGAAATACTCACACAGTAATGGGGAGGTCGCCTGGGATGGAGATGAGGGATGAAATACTCCCTCCTCCTGCATATATATACACTTCAACCATTCCCTCCATTAAATTCTCATACCCCATCATCCATTGGTATTTCCTAGGTTCAACGACCCTTCATTAAATTCTCACCCCATCATCCATTGGTATTTCCTAGGTTCAACGACCCCTTCTCCTTTTATAAAGAATAAATGACGGCTAGGGTTTGTGGAAGCACCCTTTCACCATAATTCCTTTAACCGGGTAATTGGGTAATTAACACGGTTCACTTAACCTTTTCACTCAACCTCTTAAATGGTATGGTTCACTTAATTAATGTGTTCGACTCGACTGATTCAACTAGAATCGTCCGATTAGAAATTACTTTTCAATTTAACCGGGTAATTCATACTTAACCAGCTAATGAAAAAATTTTTTTTCCGGGTCTTTACAGTTTTAGCAACATTTTATGTATTGTCGTTATATATATACAAAAATTGTTATTAACATGGTGGTCCCTATTGCACTTTTAGGGGAGACTTTGACTGTTTTGTTTTACAAATCGTGACTTTTCAAATTTTAATGGGATGTTTTGTTTTGAATATGAATTGCATATCATAGTAGTCATTGAGAACAATGTTAGAGTTTAAGCATCTCATCCATGCATTAAATGGTTTCATCACCATCTTGAGACGCTGAGAATAGATCCGGGTTCGTTTGACCAAATTAAGAAGGTTACCAAATGATTCGGTCGCTAGTAGCATTTTCGGTTCAGTTTGTGGGTAAGCTGAATTGGGGGTGTTACATATCCAACGTCCTTGGTCCATCCCTATATCTAATATAGAACAAGGTTGCTTTAATACCACATGTAACTACCTGCCTTAGTTGGTCGGGGGTTACACAAAAATATATAAGGACATAAAGACAAAAGGGCATGCATATGCATCTTAACATGGCGAAACAAGTATATATTTATGCATGAGATATAATTGAACAAAAATAACTTGGTATAATAAACCATGAAATTTTAATATCTTTCAGAAATTATTAACTATGAAAATATATCATGCCATATAAGATGGTTCATACAAGTTATGCCATAAAACAAATAAAAAAATAATTAAAATTTTTCGGATTTTACAATTTGTTATGAGCTAGTCTAAAGAGCAACATAATGGGCATAAGTCATCACTTCAAAAATTGTTAACCGAAGTTGATGATCTGTAGCCCATTCCCATTTATAAACAGGATCTTCTTCTATTAGGTATTAGATATGGGACTAAGTTGAGGGATCTCACAATCCACCCACCATACAAAATTTTTTCAATGAAATTCCTATACTTGGCCAATTACTAACCGCAGCCAATGTGACTTCTTTGGTCCATGACCAATAGCCTAACCAATGTCCTTAGTCCAACCCATCATATAATAAAGAACCACGTTGCTTTTATACCACCTGTAACGAACTGCCTTAGCCAGTGAGGGCTTACTTTAAAATATGTAAGGATATATAAAAAACATGTAAGAACGTGTATCATAACATGATAAAATAGGTAAACAATTATGCATGAGATATAATTGAACAAAAATATTTTATAATAAGAAACCGTGAAATTTAAACATCTTTAAAAAATTATTAACCATAAAAATAAATCTAGCTATATAAGATGGTTTCATGCAAATGATAATAGAAAATAGATAAATAACACAATTAAAATTCTCAGACTTTAGAATATGTGACGACCCTGCCGAAAGTGCAATATAATGTGCGTAAGCCATCTCTTCAAAAGTAGTAAATGAAAGTTAAAGATCTATAGTTTATTCCTATTTATAAACAGAATCTTACCCTAGTATATATTAGATGTAGGACTAAGTTAAGGGACATCACGATCCACCCACCTTAGGAAATTGTTCCTCGAAGTTCTTACACTTGGCCCGTTGCTAGCCCCATTGTAGGTGACTTTTTGGCCGGTGACCGTTAGCGTATACAACATCCTTAGTTAACCCCATCATCCAATACAGAACTATATTACATTGATATCATTTGTAACAACTCGTCTTAACCAGCTAGGGTTACCTAAAAATATGTGTAGAGATAAAAACAAAAAAGCATGAGATATAATTGAACAAAAATAATTTGGAAAAAACAACATGAAGTTTCAACATATTTAAGAAATTATTAAATATAAAAATAAATCATGCTACCCAAAAATGTCACCGACGACCGAACCGTTATCTAATCTTCTTGATTCGGTTAAGCTGACCCGGATCTACCCGCAGTGTCATAAGATGGTGATGTCACATGCAAAAATATGGATGAGATGCTTGGGTTCTAACGTTGTCTTACATACATGCCATGACATGCAAACAAGTAAACAAAGAAAGCAAGCAAACGAAAAGTTCAAAAGAAATGTTTATTTTGACAGCTAAACGGATAGAGTCTCCCCTAAAAGTGTAATAGCAGTGACCCTATCAATGAAAAATAGTATATATTTATAACAACAAAAATCAAAAACACATTCTAAACATTGCATGTTTTTACATTCTAGTTATCTTCGTTCCTAAGCTCACCTTGTTCAATTAACACTTTCCATATGCATTCACATTAGCCGTTTACAAAATATCATTTAAATTCATTATCCACACAATTCAACACATCAGCTGGGTTCGAGGAAATCGAAGGTGGAGTTATG
This sequence comes from Piper betle, assembly GCA_033002965.1. Taxonomy (NCBI): domain Eukaryota; kingdom Viridiplantae; phylum Streptophyta; class Magnoliopsida; order Piperales; family Piperaceae; genus Piper; species Piper betle. The sequence continues at coordinate 16,226 of JAURVB010013418.1, read as the reverse complement.
AGGATCCATCGGGAATATAGTGGACGCTAACTAGTTCCAGTGCCCGCTTTGACAAACACACGTCCTATCTCAAGACGTGGCAATAGGTTTCCCTCATCACACATCTCACTAAAAAAGTGAAAACTACTTATATATAGGCCTAGGTAGGGATTTCAATATAATAGGCCCGAAGGCATCGTGAATTGGATCTAAGTGTAAAGACTGTGAAATAGTAATAATAAGAATATATTCAACACGGTTCGGGAAGAACCGAACGCGGTTCGGGAAGCATCAAACGTTGGAGAATTATTATTATTCTCTACACGGTTGATTATTATATTTTATTATTTACCCGGTTACCCGGTTAAATGAAATGCGAGTGTTGGGGTGTTTTTACATACCCTAGTCATCATTTTCTTCCTCACCTTAGCTGCCTAGTTCTTCTCTTCCTTACCGGTGCTTCTTCCTTGCTTGGGTATCCTTCCTATCTCCCTCTTCTTAATTTTCTTGCATACATTTTCTTTTTAATTGATAATAAGCTTAATAAACATGAGAAATAAAGTCTGAAATCAACAATAAACAACTAAAACTAAACTGGAAACTGAAATTCGCCATGGCCAACGAGTGTAAAATTTGCGCAAGGATGGGTAACTGTAAACAAGTTGCAAGGCATTCCCTCACGCCCCAACAACCTCTCTGGTTTCTGGGTCGAAGGAATGGCTTTTCGTGTCCCTGATTTCCGAGTGGTGGCGGAATTACACCTAGTTATGGGCGGAGTTGTAGTGGACAACGCTATGGGGAATTCTAGACATCTATACCAGTTTGCCGGCCGCATGCTCACAACGCTTGGCCTTGATGTTAGGTTGTCATGTAGGGAGAAGGGGAGCATTCCCAGTGGTGCTGCTGGCTGGACGGACTTCATCTTGCAGTTCCGGTGGTGCTGCTGGTCAGGAGTCGCACGCCTTGGTGCATAACGGTGTCGCCTTGGATAGCAGCTGTAAAGCATGGACTTTAGGCTTCCAATTGGGTTGCTGGGGAAGGTTGTCGTTGATGGAGTCGTGATATGGTTTTGTCTTGAAGAAGAAGATGTCGTAGACTGGTTTTTGAGTGCAAAGAAGAAGGTAGGAGAAGAAGGGCGTTGGAGAAGAAGAAGATTGCAATTTTGTAAATATGGGTTGACTTGATACAGACTCGAATTAAAAAATAATACTAACTCGTAATAAATCCACAAAAATAATCATTTTAATTGGTTATGGGTAAAGTTACTAAACTAATTAATTATTGTACGAAAACGCCATGAGTAATAAAAAATACGATAATGATAAATGGTCGATAATTAATCGTCTTACTACAAGCGATTAAATTAAATCGGAGGATTATAAGAAATTAATAAAATAAAGATTTTACCTTTACCATATTAAATTTAATAATAGGTAAATAAAGTGATTATTTTAATAACGATTCAGTAAGGTAGAAAATGGGTTATTAAACTATAATCATGTAAAAATCACAAGCGTCGAACCAAAGTAGCATAATGAAAATAAATAAAGTTCGAAACTTTATTGAGTTGAATAATTTAAAATAATTGTTTTAGTAATATCTTTGAATTAGGATAATACAAATTACTTGAATTAATTTAATCAAACTACTTAATAAATTGACTTACTATTAATAATGATAGCGACAAAAAATTATAACCGTAAATTAAATCTTCAAGATCGTCGTTAAGTAATTATCATCGCAAAGGAAAATTAAATACTTGTTTATAATTTAATTTCTTTTAATACATTTGTTAAGTGCCAATTATGATGAGATAATTAATTAAAAAGGTAAAGTAGGACTTAAATGATTATGCCACATGAATAATTAATTATCTCACTAGATTGTTGAGAATTTAATATTTAATATTGTTGATAGTTGCATGTATAATTTTATGTTCTTGTCCAAATTCAGATCATTGGTTGCAATTGTGAGTCCACTTACGAACTATCGAGCTTTATATAATTATTTGAAATGTTTTATTTTCCCTTGCTGGTAGCCTTGGTCAGCCTGAGCCTAGATTGGACAACCATGCACTACAACGCAATCGAGGTCAACGAATTGACTCAGTCCAACACGGGGCTGCACCTTTAAAATTACTACGTGGGAGTCTTGGTCGACTTGAGTATCCGACCACCATGCACTGGAATGCAATCGGGGTTGACTCAATTCGGTAGGGCAGCACCATCTGAAAGATTGAATACCTGCCCCCAGGGCGAAAGGGGTGACAGGGTACAGTAGCACAAGTAGGCACATTATGCACTTGTGATACCAAGAGGGTAAGTCATTGGCAAATATCAGTAATTACAGGCCGTGGGCCACGTAGGGTGTTTGCACATGCATGGGATGGTAGCTGGATGGGGAGGCCACCCCTCCTAGCATATAAGGAGCTCAGCATAGGCTCATAACAACTAAAAGTCTCTTGAAACGTTAATAGGAATTATATTAACTTGTTTAATTTAATTATACGGCTTAGTAGTTTTATCACTAACGCAGAATTGCCTCCACAGGTGAGCAGCTTTGGACTAAAGAATAGAAGTGTGGTTGGTGCTTCTTTTACCAACCTAGGTTTGGTGAATTGATAATAAATTGGACTTCCTTTTATTTTTCTTGTCTTATAAATGTGGGTATGGGAAACGGTCCGAGACTGTGGGACGGTTATTTTATATATTGTCATATGCTATCAGAACATGATTTCTTTTTATGAGTTATAAACTTCTAGACTTATTTGCTGTATTATGAATTATATCCTAGATATTTTAGGTAACACCCGGTCTGGTTCGGGCAGGTCATTACACTAAGTTTCGAATGCAAACTCAAGGGATCTCATCCTCGAGGGCTTTTAATCCGAAAATACGATCAGCTAAATTGTCCGTGTGGACTGGGATAAGATAAATTCCCCACTCAACACTTTCGATTACATGTTAAAACAACACACAATATAATGAGACAATAAATTGGGATCGAGTCCTAAAGGGACCTGGTAGAAGCTCCAATCATGGTTGTGTGACTACGTGGCAAGCTCTTACTCCGTACCTACACATTAAATCTTGAAGCTAATGCTTGCTAATTGGCAAGATGCATCAAACTCAACATGAATATCACACTTCAATGCAATCATTATCTAATAAGAATCAACCATCATCACTATAAAAATAATTATAACTCATCCTATTCATACCAATTTAATTATGTTTGTCTAAGTTATGTTGCAATCAATTAGCACGCTCAAATTTAATTTACCTAATTAGATCACTAACATTCGTTCATTTTCAATCAAATCATATGAATCATCACTTCATATACAATCAGACATTTATCATGGCAATTAATCAATCTTAGCATGTTGTGCTAATAATCATCAGTTTTAAATAGTTTAATCAGAGGTAATTATATGTAAAGACCGTGGAAAAAAAGAGGACGCAAACGCGGTTCGGGAAGGACCGAATGTGTTATATCCAATACCCGGTTAATTCTACCCGATTAATTATTATATTTTATTATTTACCCGGTTACTCTGTTGAATGAAGTACGGGTGTTTTCACATAACCTCGCCGTCATTTCATTTTTTTATGAAGGACATCCTCCACTCTAGCCTTCATTCGCATTTTTTTCTCCTCTTCTTTGCTGGCGTGTCTTCTTCCTTGCTAAGGTATTCTTTCTATCTCCCTCTTCTTAATTTTCTTGCATACATATTTTAATTTTATAATAAGCTTTATTATCGTGATGATTAAAGTATAAAATCGACAAGAAAGAAACTAAAATTTGTCGACGAGTTCCCTGTTTGGGCGAGATGGGCAAGCACGGGCAAGCCTCGTTGGGAATCAGTGGTGACGGCCGTTCTGACGTCAGGAGATGATCCTATTCTCTTCGTCGATCGGTGTAGGGTCGATCTCATGTGTGTGGATGCCGACCGAGGGTGGTAAATGGCTAAAAATAGAAGACGACGGCAAAAAAGAGGCACATCGGTGGGTAAAGATGTATGGCCATCCTGGTTGGCGACGGGTTACAATCTGGCCTAGGAAGGTCGATAGTAGGTCAAGGGTGTCAAGGCGACTACCCAATTGAGGCGGCAACACTTGCCGGCCCTGGAATCCGTGACACGAGCGCACCGCTAGGCTGGCGATGCAGGCATTGCCGCGGCTGGAAGGCGGCCGGAGTTGTATGGGGTGACACTGAACGGCATGGTGGCCCTGGATGGCCATGATGGACCGCTGCCAGAGGTGGTCGGTGGCAGTGGCAGCTGGAGGGCACTTGGAGTCGAGAATAGAGCATGCCGGAGAATAAGAAGGAAAAAAATTACCTTGGGTGGCAAACTTGTAAAACATGATTGACCCGACACAGCTCGAGTTAAATAATAATACCAACTCATAAATAACACCTGACTCGATACTGACTCGAGTGAAAAATAGTATGAACACATACTAAATATTTAAAATAATTATTTTAATAGGTTATGGATTAAAGTTACTAAACTAATTAATTATTGTACGAAATTGCCACGGGTAATTAAAAAAACGGTAATGATAATTGTGAGATCCCTCAACTTAGTCCCACATCTAATACCTACTGGGAGAAGATCCTGTTTATAAGTGGGAATGGACTATAGATCTTTAACTTTCGGGGTACCCATTTTAAAGAAATGACTTGGCCCATTACGTTGCACTTTGGGCTGGGTCGTTACAAATGGTATCAGAGCCGACCTGGTTCCGTGTTAGATGGTGGGCTGGATTAGAAACGTTGGCTAGGCTGCCGGTCACGGGCCAGAAAGGTCGTGGGCTGGGGCTAGCAACGGGCCAAGAATAGGCATTTCGGGGACGAAATTCCCTAAGATGGGTGGATTGTGAGATCCCTCAACTTAGTCCCACATCTAATACCTACTGTGAGAAGATCTTGTTTATAAGTGGGAATGGACTATAGATCTTTAACTTTCGGGGTACCCATTTTAAAGAAATGACTTGGCCCATTACGTTGCACTTTGGGCTGGGTCGTTACAATAATGGTCAATAATTAATCGGCACATCAAGCGATTAAATTAAATCGAACGGTTGTTGGTAATTAATAAAATAAATATTTTACCCTTACCATATTAAATTCAATATCAGGTAAATAAAGTGACTATCTTAATAACAAGTCAGTAATGTAGAAAATAGGTTATTAAACTATAGTCAGGTAGAAATCACTCACGTCGAACCTAAATAGCATAATGAAAATAAATAAAGTTCGAAACTTTATAGAGTCGAATAAATTAAAATAATTGTACTATTAATATTTATGAATTAAAATAATACAAATTATTGTAAATAATTTGATTGAATAACTTAATTAATTAAATTACTGTAAATAATAGTAGCGATTAAAAATAAAACCGTCAACAAAAACATCAAGATCGGCGTTAAATAATTATCACCGCAAAGGAAAATTAAATAATTGTATATTAGTAATAATTATTTTATCAACTATTAGGTATTAATTATGATTTAGATAATTAATTTAAAATGTAAAGTAGGACTTAAATGATTATATCACATGAATAATTAATTATCTCACTATATTTGCTAATAATTTAATATTTAATATTTCTAAATTGTTACATGATATGTTGTCAAAATTTTAATAATGATATTTATATATTAGACATTTAGTGCATGCATTTCTACTCAAATAAAATTATACTTGTGTATAATTTTATGTTCTCGTTCATATTAGGATCATTGGTTGTAGGTGCGAGTTCGAAATATCCAGGTCCGTATAATAATTTGAAATGTTTTACTTTCCCTTGCTGGCAGCCCTGGTCAGCGTGAGACCAGATTCGACCACTATGCGCTGTAATGCAATTGGGGTCAAGGAATTAACTCAGTCCGACATGGGGCCGCACCTTTAAAATTACTATGTGTGTTACTATGTGTGTGCTTATAATTAATTGAAATGTTGTATTGTCCGTATAATTGATTGAATTGTTGTATTTACCCAAACTGGTATAATTATATAAAATGTTGTATTTTCCCAAATTGGTATACCTATATGGAATGTTGTATTTTCCCAAATTAGTAGCCTTTCTCAGCACTAATCTCAGAATGAGCTGGGAGACGATTTTTAATCTCAGAATGAACTAGGAGACCATGACTAATCTCAAAATGAATTGGGAGACCACCTAATCTCAAAATGAGCTTGGAGTCATTTTCTAGTCTCAGAATGAGCTGGGAGACAATTTCTAATCTCAAAACGAACTGGGACACCATGACTAATCTCAAAATAAATTGGGAGACAACCTAATTTGAGAATGAGCTGGGAGACAATTTCTAATCTCAGAATGAACTGGGAGACCATGACTAATCTCAAAATGAATTGGGAGACCACCTAATCTCAGAATGAGCTCGGAGACAATTTGTAATCTCAGAATGAACTGGGAGACCATGACTAATCTCAAAATGAATTGGGAGACCACCTACTCTCAGAATGAGCTCGGAGACAATTTGTAATCTCAGAATGAACTGGGAGACCATGACTAATCTCAAACTGAATTGGGAGACCACTTAATCTCATAATGAGCTGGGAGACAATTTTCCAATCTCATAATGAACTGGGAGACCATGACTAATCTCAAAATGAATTGGGAGACCACCTAATCTCAGAATAAGATGGGAGACATTGTTTTAATCTCAGAAAGAAGTAGGAGACCATGACTAACCTCAAAATGAATTGGGGGACCATGCCTAATCTCAAAATGAATTAGAAGACCACCTAATCTCAGAACGAGCTGGGAGACAATTTCTATTCTCAGAATGAACTGGGAGACCATGACTAATCTCAAAATGAATTGGGAGACCACCTAATCTCAGAATGAGCTGGGAGACGTTTTCTAATCTCAGAATTATCTGGGAGTCGACTTTTACTAATCTTTGAATGACCTGAGAGACAAATTACTAATCTCAGAATGACCTGAGGGATAATTACTCTTTTCTTATGTAATAATAATAATAATGATAATAACGAGTGAAATGATAATAGGGATTATATTGAGTTGTTTCATTTAATTATGCGGCTTAGTGGTTTTATCACTAACGCGGAATTGCCTTCGCAGGTGAGTAGCTTTGGGACAAAAGAATAGAAGTGTGGTTGGTGGTTCTTTTACCAACCCCGGTATGGTGAATCGATAATAAAGTTTGACTTCCTTATTATTGTCTTGTGTTATAAATGTGGCTATGGGAAACGGTCCGAGACTGTGGGATGGTTATTTTAAATTTTAGAGAACATGATTTATTGTTATGATTTATATTATATGTTGCAATACTAGTTGCTGTATTTAAATTCATGTTTCTAAAGGTCACATTTACATTAACTATATTTTAAGAGTAACACCCGGTCCGCTTCGGGCGGGTCGTTACATTATACCCCTCATCCATGATCTGATGAAAAATAATCTCTAGTAAGGTACCTGGTTGTGAAGATGGTTCCTCGAATATCTCCCAATATCGCTTCTTCATCTCATCCTCGCATTCCCATGTAGATTTTCAACACCACTTTGAGTCCTATTGCACTCGTACTAAGGAAACTTATTTTCTTCGGGGAATCTTCACTCTGCAATCCACAAGCCAAATTGCACCTTCTGGATATGTCAGGTCTGGTTGAAGCTTTCTATCTCTCTGAAACTAACAGCATGAGAGGTGTTTGGATGTTATTTCTTCAGCATCGATACATGCATGACATTTTGCACAGCTGATAGGTGGGGCGGCAAATTGCCAGCCTATAAGCCTCTTGTCCAATGAGCTCGATCACCTCAAACGATCCAATATATCATGAACTGAGTTTCCCTCGTGTCCCAATTTCCATGTTTCATTTAGTCAGAGAGACCTTCAGGGGAACATGATCTCCTAACACGACATCAACCTCACTTCTGCGCTAATCAACTTCTGTCTGTTGGATCATCTCTGGCCAAACTACTACCAGTTCGCTGCCTTGTACCCAACACACTGGGATTGACATGGTCTGCCATATAGTGCCTCAAATGGTGACATTACTATCGTGGCCTGTTAGCTATTCTTATAGGAGAACTCCACTAGAGGCAAGTGCTCTTCCCAACTTCCTTTGAAATCCAAAATGCATACTCGTAGCAAAATCATCTAAGATCTATATGGTTCTCTTAGTATGCCCATCTATTTGAGGGTGAAAGGTTGTACTAAATCTTGATTCAGTACCCATCACTGCCTTAAAAGCCTTCCAAAATCGAGATGTGAACCTTGGATCCCTGTCTGAAATGATCTGTCATGTCACTCCATGTAGCCTAACTATCTACTCTTTGTACAGCATGGCAAAAGTGGCCAGTGGGTAATCCATCCTAATTAGTATGAAGTGTGCACTCTTTGTGAGTTGATCTACTATGACCCATACTGCGTCCTTTTGTAGGCAGGTCCTAGGCAAACCAACTACAAAGTAGTGCACTATGGTCTCCCACTTTCACTCTGGGGTAGCATTCCACCTTCGTGTATGTGCTCGACTTTCACTTGCTAAGACACCAAATATCTGGCAGCTGTGTTGTATACCTCTCTGTTCATTCCTAGCCAATAATATGTTTGTCGGACGTCGTGGTACCTCATCACTCCACATGGATGCACTAAGTATCTCGACATGTGAGCTTCATGATGAATCATGCTTCGAAGTCTGGGACACTCTAGAACATTTGGCACAAAGAGTCAACCTCTTAGTCTAACTAATGCATCTGCATCTCTCACCATTTCCTGATGTGTTCCCTATTCCAACCACTGCTTCAACTGTGGATCTATTTCTTGTACAATCATGATCTGCTCAAGTACACTCAGCTGAATGGCTCAGTCTCGCCATCATTCCAACCAACTATCTCTGGCCCATAGAATACTGAGTCACTGACACTACTGCTTGTCCTACTGAACGCATTTTGTAAAACCCGTGACTCGAGTTAGAATTTTACGGGAGTGAACCAGTCTGTTCGAGTCGAGCCAACTTCATGGACTGCGAGCTATTTTGACTCGAGTAGGAATCGAGTCAATACTTAATTACGAAACAGCCACTAGAGTATATTTTCTCCATTCCTGACACCTTCCCCCTTCCAAAACCCAAGCCATCGCTGCCCATTGTGCTCATCGCTGCTGCTGCCGCAGCCTCCGACGTCGCACAGCCGCCAATCAACGCCGCCCCGCCCCGCCATACAGTTGCCATGCTGCCACAACCCACCCAGGCCACCGTCTTGCCGCCACGACACCGGAATCGTCCCACAAGCTGTGACGCCCTCCCTCATCGATTTGCCGCCGTCCAGGCCATGCCGCCGCCCCTGTGACCTCAACGACCACCCCCTAGCCATCGCCGACGTTTCCCCCATCAACCCGACCGCCGTCAAGGCCGGTCGTAGCCTCGATCGGAGCACGCCGCCGCCGCTGCCCGTTTTCGACGCTGTCGCCGACAGCCATCGCCGCCCCGGCTACCATGTTTGACACCACCATTGGACCAAGCTTGTCGAGCTGGTGCCGATTAGACCCGAGATTGCCGTGTCCCAAATCATCGCCGAAAAACTGCCAACACTCGCTGGAAAACCGCCAGAAAATTGGATTTGTGGGGAAATTCGCCGGATCATCCTCCGAACGCACCCGGTCCAATTTGATCGGACTTCGGATGCCGCTAGGTGCCGATTTTCGACAACGCGAGGTATAATTTATTTTAACTTAATTATATAAAAGTATTGATTATTAGAATTGCATGCTAGGATTGGTGAATTGTGTGTTATAATAATATATATAAATGTAGATTTGATTAAGGATAAAACATCAAATTTATTTGATTGAGTGGTGTTAAAAATGGAGGCTAAGAAACTATTTAGGGTAACTAGGTAATGATCATGATCTAATGCAAACTAGCCTAAGTAGAGTTGCTAGAATTGATATAGGTTGAAGTATGTTGATTGATGCGTGATTGTGTTGATTATGTGTGCATGCTATAGGATGTGTGATTCATCATGCGGGCGTTAGTTTTAGTTTGATTGTGTATTGACCCGCCATTTGTCACAACATTGTGGGCCTAGCTGGCCAGGTGTTACTCACAACTAAGCAAATATGTCTAGCATTTTTTTAACAAAAACATAGATAAAGATCCCATAGTCTTAGACTGTTTCCCAGTAGCCACACTTATTTCTCAAATAAATTAAAAAAGGAGTCCTCATATTTATTTTGCTCCATGCCCTAGTTGTCAATCACCTAATTTCGTATCTGCACACCTACAGAGGCCATTCTGCATTAGTGATTACAACCTAAGTAGTATAATAAATAAACAAATCAAGTACATTCCTATTCTGATGTCTATTTTAACGTGAGTGATTCTCTATGCTCCAAAACAGCGAGGAGGTATCCACGTGTCCGCCATACCGCCATAGCCCTTTGTGGGTAGGCTATCACTGCCATCTCCAGTGCCAGTGCCTTGCACACCCCGGCCGTAGCCTTTTTATGCGGAGGCTATCACTGCACTCAGGTGATTGCTATGCCCCGTTTGTAGGGAAGCTCTCACTGCCAACTCTAGTGCCAGTGTCTCCCACACCTCGGCCGTAGCCTTTTTATGGGGAGGCTATCACTGCCCAGTTACGTGATTGCTAAGTCCCCAGTTTATGGGAGAAGCTCTCACTACCAATTCTACTGCCAGTGCCTCGCACACCCCGGCCGTAGCATCTTTATGGGGAGGCTATCACTGCACTCCAGTGCGATGGACGAATCGCTGTGCCTCGCTCACCCCGGCCATAACCTTTTTATCGGGCGGCTATCACTACTCGAAAACAATGTTGTGCATTACACAATTTACGCACCTAATATAACTCCGTGTCGGACTGAGTCAATTCTTTGACCCTGGTTGCACTCGGTGCATGGTGGTCGAATCTGGGCTCAGGCCGACCTAAGGCTACCAACAGGAAAATATGATGTTCTACCAATTATACGTACCTGACTTGTGATTTCGTCTCACAGTGACCCGTGAACCCTAATCTGAGTGAAGGCATAAAATTATAAATTAGTATAATTTTATTTTGCATGAACCTACAAGCAACTTACAGGACTAATATACTATCAATTTTAAATGATGTAATTAGTTCATGTTAGTCTTCATTTCTTATTAAATTTACAGCTATTATAATGATAATTAATTATCAATTATCCCCATCCAAATCCTATTCATCTAATTGATAATTTAAATATTAACATGTCCCATACTTAATTCTTTTGTATTTACCTTATATTCTAACTCAACCACATCGATTGTTCCCATATTTACCTGGTTGCCATTCTACTTTAACAATTCATTTAATGACCCCAAAGCTCCCAACTTTATTGTAGTCAACCCGTGAAAGCCGGTTTTTTCATCATGCATGGCGACCAACTAGTAACGTGGCAGCCTCCATTTGCTGCATCGTGTCTCCAACTGGCCACCACATGGCAACCCTCAACCAGTCCTTGGAGACCCCATTCTGGCCACCCAATCGGCAACCCCGACCTGACCTGGTGACTCCATGTCGGTCACATAATCTGCACATGACCCATGGCGTCTACCCTAGTCGGCCACATAAACCGCACCCAATCAGACCCATGACAACTACTCTAGTTGGCCACATAAACAGCACCCGACCAGCATGTCTTCTTTTCATTCCACCAAATTTCAGACCCCATCTTCTATCTACCCCACTGATCCGATTGGAAAAAACCCAAAGATCCAATCTTTATCCCCTGCTATCTCATGAAACTTGGACTACACCCTATATGGGGTCCTTAATTTCACCATTAATGGTGGCTGACCAGCAGCCATGGCGACCATGTCCTGCACCATCAAGGTGACGACCAGCACCACCCCAGGTGATGACCAGTCTGCACTTTCCTTGGCAGATCCACGTCTGGCCATCAACACCACCCATGGCAACACCGACCTGTTCTCCCCTCGGATTTTAAACCTGCGTGCCTCCTCGACGGTCTGTTTTGGCCCTCCAAGGTGACTCCATCTGGCCAGCATCACCGTCGGGAACAATTCCCACCTCCAGCTCGTCAACCCCGCACCATGGAAGGAAACATGGCATGGTTGCTGTAGGAAAACTGCAGGACGTCCTCCTGGTTTTTTTCTTCCCTTGTTGATTTCTCATTTAATTCTTATGTTTATCATGTTTAAGATTTATGCAACATGTGTATGCATGCAACAAAAGAAAAAAGAATAGAAAGAAAATTACCCGTGCGAAGGAGGAAATCCAGTGTCTGTCTAAGGAGGAAAAATGTAGATGATGCCCCCTTTCACCCTTTCACCGTAATTCCTTTAACCGGGTAATTGGGTAATCAACATGGTCCACTTAACCTGTTAAATGGGTACATGGTATGGTTCACTTAAATGGTCAATTAGATAAATAATGTAGTCGACTCGACCGATTCAACTAGAATTATCCATTTAAAAATTACTTTTCAATTAACTGGGTAATTCATACTTATCAAACTAACGAATTTTTTTCCCACGTTCGATCCCACTACATCGAACATCATTATTATTATTATTATTTATTTTAATTTAATTTTTTTACGGGTCTTTACAATCTCCCCAACTTACTATTATTTCGTCCCCCAAATATCATGGCATAAATGAGATATTGATGGTTAAGTACATCTCCAGTATAAGTTCATGTTACAACAATTACATGGATTTTATGCTACAAATAGGCTAGGATATTTTCTGGCCATTTCCTGTTCAGTCTCCCATGTAGCTTCTTTTGATCCCTGATTTCACCATAATACCTTTAGCAAAGGGATCTTCTTGTTACGGAGTGTCTTTGTTTCCCTTGCCAAGAAGCAAATCGGTTTTTCCTCGTAGGTCAAATCCAATTGTAGCTCTAAATCTGCAAAATTTGTGATAATATGATTCTCATCTTGTACATATTTCTTTAGCATTGACATATGAATGACATTGTGTACACCATCAAGGCTTGGTGGTAATGCTAATCTATATGCCCAACTTCCGATTCGATCCAAAATTGGAAATGGTCCTATGAATCTTGGCTTCAACTTCCCTGATGTTCTAAATCTGATCACTCCCTTTTAGGTGAGGTCTTAAGGTAGACGAGCTGCCCAACTTGGAATTCTAAGTCCTTCCTTCGAGTGTCAGCATAACTTTTCTGCCGATCCTGAGCTGCCTTAAACCTTTGCTAGATGAGTTGCACTTCTTTAGCTGCTTCTCTCATCATCTCTGGCCCGACTATAACTACCTCTGTAGACTCTAACCAGCATGATGGAGATCAAGAGGCCACCGTATAAAGCTTCAAACGGTGCCATTCCTATACTGGCTTGGAAAGAGTTATTATAGGTGAATTCAGCCAAGGCTAAGTGTTTCTCCCAATCTCCTCCCCAGCTGAGGATGCAAGTTCTCAACAAATCCTCCAAGGTTTGATTGGTCCTCTCATTCTGACCATCAGTTTGGGTGTGATATGGTGTACCTAACTTGATTTGGGTCCCCATAGCTTTTGGAAAACATCCCAAAAATGTGACGTGAATAGGGGATCTGTGTCAGAGACAATCTCCTTTGGAATTCCATGCAGCTTGACAATGTTATTTATGTACACTTTTACTAAGTATTCCGCCATCCTTGTTGAATTTGTGGGGATAAAGTGAGCTGCCTTAGTCAAACTGTTCACAACTACCCATATAGAGTCATGTCTCTTCAAAGTCCATGGGAGTTTAGTAATAAAATCACATGTGACACACTCCCATTTCCAGGTAGGTATCTCTAAAGGTTGTAATAATCCACCGGCTAGTTGATGATGGGCTTTGATCAATTGGCATGTCTGACACTTGGAAACAAAATCCACCACATCCCTCTTCGTCCCAATCCACCAGTAGGTTCGTTTTAAGTCCTGGTACATCTTTGTAACACCATGGTGTATTGAGAACCTTGAACGTTGAGCTTCCTCTTAGATATATCGCTTTAATGCATCATTGTTGGGTACACACAACCCCTGTAACGACCCGCCATTTGTCACAACATTGCGGGCATAGCTGGCCAGGTGTTACTCACAATTAAGCAAATATGTCTAACACTTTTTTAACAAAAACATATATAAAGATCCCACAGTCTTAGATCGTTTCCGAGTAGCCACACTTCTTTCTCAAAAAGAAAAAAAGGAGTCCTTATATTTATTTTCCTCCATGCCCTAGTTGTCAATCACCTAATTTCGTATCTGCACACCTGCGGAGGCAATTCCGCGTTAGTGATTACAACACTAAGTAGTGTAATAGATAAACCAAATCAAGTACATTCCACTATTTCCTTATGTTTATTTTAATATGTGGTGGAGCAATCCCGCTATACTCCAAAACAATGCGGAGGAGGAATCCGTTGTGATCCGCACACCCCGGCCATAGCCCTTTTGTGGGGACGCTACCACTACCGCCTCCAGTGCCAGTGCGTCGCACACCCCGGCCGTAGCCTTTTTGTTGGGAAGCTATCACTACACTTAGGTGATTGCTATGCCCCGTTTGTGGGGAAGCTATCACTGCCAACTCTAGTGTCGGTGCCTCTCACACCCTGGCCATAGCCTTTTTATGGGGAGGCTATCACTGCACTCTAGTGCCAGTGCCTTTCACACCCCAGCCGTAGCCTTGTTATGGGGAGGCTATCACTGTACTCAAGTGATTGCTATGCCCCGTTTGTACGGAAGCTCTCACTGCCAACTCTAGTGCTAGTGCCTCACACACCCTGGCCAAAGCCTTTTCATGGCGAGGCTATCACTGCAGTCACGCGATAGCTATGCCCCGTTTGTGGGGAAGCTCTCACTACCAATTCTAGTACCAGTGCCTCACACACCTTGGCGTTAGCCTTTTTATGGGAGGTTATCACTGCACTCCTGTGCAATGGACGAATCATTGTGCCTCACTCACCCCGGCCATAGCCTTTTTATGGTGCGGCTATCACTATTCGAAAATAATGTGGATGCATTACACAATTTAGGCACATAATATGACCCCGTGTCGGACTGAGTCAATTCTTTGACCCCGGTTGCACTCGGTGCATGGTGGTCAAATCTGGGCTCAGGCCGATCAAGGCTACCAACAAGGAAAATACGATGTTCTACCTATTATACGTACCTCACTTGTGATTTCGTTTGACTGTGACCCGTGAACCCTAATCTGAGTGAGGGCATAAAATTATACATCAGTATAATTTTTTTGCATGAACCTACAGGCTACTTACATGACAAATATACTGTCAATTTTAAATGATGTAATTTGTTCATGATAGTCTTCATTTCTTGTTAAATTTTGAACAATTCTAATAATAATTAATTATTAATTACCCCCATCCAAATCCAGCTAATGAATTTTTTCCCACGTTCGATCCCACTACGTCGCACGTCATTATTATTATTATTTTTATTTTATTTGATTTTTTTAGGGGTCTTAATAGATTGTGTAGGTACGGTGTAGGATCTCGCAGCCTAGGTGCGTGGACCAGTTAGGAGCTTCTACCAGGTCCATTTAGCACTCGTCTCGATTTTTTTACGCTACTCTATTGTGTATTTGATTTATCATGTGGAGGACGAGTTAAGTGGCATTTTATCGGATCCCACTTAACTCGGGCCATTTAGTCAACAGTTTTTCGAATTAATAACCCTCGAGGATGAGATCCCTTGAGTTTGTTTTCGAACATCAGATCCAGCTCACGATGCCTTCGGGCCTATTGTATAAATCCGAACCTAGACCTACATATATGTATGTATGGTTTTCGTGTTTTTAGTGAAAGATTGAATGAGGGAAATCCGACTACCATGCTACGCGAGCGGGCACATGTGAGTCGATAGTGGGCTCTAGAATGGTGTGCGGGCCGTTTCATTCCTGAGGGATCCTGACAACTCCACCTTTGAGTTCCTCAAACCCGGAGAAGTGTGGAGGTTCACGGGTACTGCAATGCAGCGCATGTCTAGACTTGTGGTTTCAAAGGGTACTAAAGGCGACTGCCTCAGAGTGCTCGGCCTTCGTGCTCAAGGCCAAGAGTAATATGGAAGGTGTAGAAGGTGAAAAGGAATGAGATTTGATGCGAGAAGCGATATAGAAATGGCCAAGGTATGAGAATGAGAAAGAAAGGGGACGCTGTCGACCCGAGGGCGACGGCTCCCAGATATGCCCTGATGAGAGTTCTTGAGGAAGTATATGATTTTCATTCAACAGGAGAGTTTT